>JALPQI010018685.1:0-28596 GCA_025490895.1 Thaumatotibia leucotreta
TTAGAGAACAATGAAATTAATTTAGTCTCAAACAGATCGAAATCATTTCTTCTACATATGATTAATATGATTATAAACTTACAAAATATAGTTATATTTGTAATAGGCAGCACAGACTTACAAAAAAAAGCCAGTAACAAAATTAACTTTACAATGCACTATGTCGGAAACTGCTCTTTTCAAGGCTATACTTATGCATAGAAAGTGGCTCTTTTCCGCACACGTGCGGGAAAATAGCTTTTTAATTGGTGAATAATCCAAAAATGTTGTATTGTCCAAAGTGTCCAAACCAAGGTATTGTTTAAATGATAACAATCGAACTTACATCTTTGACTTTATTTTAAAATATAAATGTTTACAGAGAATACATTAAAAGTGTAAATATAAAAAAAATCATTTTAATTTTAAGAAAAACTAAGATATTTGCTTTTCTTTAATTTTTTCAAATCAACAACACCTTTATATTTTAATGCTGCTCCACTCCAACTCGGACCCATTTTCAATGCGCTCTCATTGGTCGTTCCTATTCGTCTACCTTTTTCATAGTGTAAGGTCCGTATCGTACCGAATTAAACCTTTTAAGTCCATTGACAAACATTTTATTAATTAAAATTTTCATAGATATAAAAAACAGCACTCAAAAGTGAAATTACTATAATAAAATGTTGATTTCTGTGACAAATAAATAAAGGTTTTGTTTTCTTAAGTGCTACACAATTTCTTTTTGTGACACACGTAGCCCAAATGTTCAACTCGGACCGAGTCACCGAGTAAACGACGGTATTGGGCCAGGATTGGCTAGTTTGTTTATTAGTAGTTTCAGTTTCTTTCCACCACATAAATTTGTTTGTTAAAAGTATTTCGTTCTCTCGTTCTCATTCGTATATCTTTGATGGAGTTTTTACACCACAATGGAAGTAAATAGTGGTATTAGTGATATTCAGTTGACGCCTCCGGAAATTTGTGAAGAAGAGCAAACAAAAATAATAACAAAGGTTAAATAAAATGGTACTATTACTTCTGACTTTTTTTAGAAGCAAAAAACACTCACTTCGTTCGTGTTTTTAACTCACCGACACTTGTTGCGAAAAAGCCTACTTTCCACACTTGTATCGAAAATAACTATTTCTAAACTGTGTACGAGTACACATATACTTAACAATGGTATGCAAGTTGCATGTATGACAAATTAAATAACTTTATAGGTAATCACATTAATTGGTACAAAAATATATTATATCACAGTAATAATTTAAAATATACAAAAGAAATAGAATAAAATGAACTAACACTAAGGAAATAAAACTATATCTACAAATACTACACGTTAACAAATATTTACAAATAAAAAATAGGCTCGAGCTCTGTGCCTGATGGTAGGGTGCCCAGAAGGCTGGCGGAATTACCTCGCTGAATAGCAATTGCTATTCGCTGGGCAAGGTAATAGCCAGTTCTCTGGTCACCGGTGGCGTCTACGAGCCGCTTCTTGAGCCCCTTAAAAATTTCGTGGGCTCCAGGTCCCCAGGGGCCAAGTGTTTCTACCCCAAACGGCACAAATATGCAGCTGGAATCTATAGCTGCATATTTGCGCCGCTTGAGGAGTTCAGCTGCTTCCGCAGCCGCTCCGGCCTTTTTCAAAGTTCCTGGGAGATGGGACGGCGCCAGGGTATCCACACATGTGGAGTCCCATACTAAAGGCTGCCCCAGCTCCCAGGGAACAAGAGTCATGCCATCTGGCCGCTTCCCGTCGTCCCGCGCTAGACCCGTAGGCCCCAGGACTGCAGGCAATCCCGCGGAAGTGAACGCTCGGCGCAGGATATCATTTATAGTAGCGTGGCGATCTATTGCACGAGAGATCATGCAGCCCCTTCGACGACACATTAGCGTTGCAGTGGCATTTATGTGGGGCTACACAGTCTGAGCCCAGACGTAATGCAACCAAGAGCCTAAAGGTTTGACCAGACAAAAGGGTGCCTAGATTTCTGGAAGGACGTACTTGTAATACGAGTATACACATCTTCACCTTCGGAAAGACCGTCGGATTCGTCGAAGTTCCGGTATTCCTCAATTTCACTGTCTTTTTAAGGCTGAAAATTGGAAATAAAAAGTAATTAACATTCGTGTGAAATAAAAAAGTTACTTTATTGAGACCGATGTTACTCGTACGAGAACATAATTTATTTGTGTAAGTCCTTGCATACTCGCACGAGTACATAAACTTCAACGATTCATAAAACTAAAGTTTTGTAATTATACAAAGGAAACCTAAATACTAACGCATCATATATTTACTAATCAACAGTAAACAAAAATATATAATTACACTTTCATTGATATAAATTAATGTTTACTTACCGCGGAACATAGTGTTGCAAGTGGTGTCAGCTGTCTAAACCGTACTGATCGGTGATTGGCCGCCTGATACTCCATGTTTATTTTATTAGATTGACAGTTTCGTTCGGATACTTTCTACACATGACAACTTGTTATGCTGCTTTGACATTTAGCCGGAGATTTTTTAAATCTTATGTCCTCAAGCGAGGAACGGGGGATCCAGGAGGTTAAAATGCTTCAAAACGGTTGTGCAACTATGCCGCGATGAGCAGGACCTCTCTCATATATCCGCGTGACATATTTGATAAATTTCCATATATAATAGTCAATCAAAATAAAAAAATAACCGTAACAAACTATTCGTCAATAAAATTTCTGGGCCGCTTTTGAAAAGCAATTTATTATGGCGTGCGACTTCCATGTTTTATTTGTTCGTGGTAGCGGTAGCAGCATCACCTCCCTCGCTACAAGTACGATTTGAATAGGAGGTGCATCTCGCTTATCCGCTTATCCTTAATCCTTAGAGTATAGTCAAAGGCAATGCATGTATCAGAAAAGTTCGACCCAGTCCGCTGACACCGTATGACTGTGTAATCAATACACAATTAAATAAATACCCTCGTCGGGATTAATCGTAGGATGTAATTAACTAACTAGAAAATGGAAATTAAATATAGTATGGTAAAATAACGTACAGGTGCACGTCACGTAAGCGATGTGCTATCTGATATGACATCTACATACGCTACAACCTACAACGCACTCAAGTACGCGCACGCACTGCACACGTATTCGATATGGCATCGCCTTTAACAAACTTTTTTAGCAATAAACTCACGAACGAACTGTCGCAAGCGGTGTTTCCCGACCGATCCGACCTTCAAGAAAAGAGCCGTTTGCCACCATTTTATAGCATAGTTTAGTTTAGTTTATTTCTCACATTTTTACAAATTTCACATAATTAAAATTTACATTTCAGCTTATATTACATTTCGTATAAAGATCGTTAAAATAAAAATACATTAAATAAAAAAATAAAACAATGTTTTTATTATCATTTGTCTGTCCGCCGGCGTTGGTACTAGGCAGTTCCCACTAATGATGGGAACGAAACTAGCCTAGACTAGTTCTAGTTACACACGTTATCTACAGTATCATGAGTTGTCTGTGTTAACAAACGTTTGCGTCCGCGTCTTAAGGAAGAAAGTGCTGAAAATGGTTACATACAAATCATTAAAAAAAGTTATGTTTCACAAATTGGAATTTCTGATATATTTAAAGAGTAATGTTATAGGCTTTTTAATAATACTAATTTAAAATAACAACTACCTATAACATATCTCGTGTATACTTTTTTTAGTTGTTCATCTCTATTATCTACTCTAAAACAAATCTGCAAACAAAACTAAGTGTTTAAAAACATACATATTTATTAAATAGTAAGTAGATAATGGACATGAAAAACAAAAATGCCGTAATATTTAGTGCTCGATTACTAATTGACATGGTAAATACACTGTTTTAAATCATACTAATTATGAAAAACTTAGGTACCTATTATGGCTATGACAGTTTTTAATAAAATTCCTCAAAATACATAACTTTTCTAAAAAAAATTAAGTGAATTTACGCCCGATTCCTTGCATGACTTCCTAGGAAACCAAACTTAGCCTGTAAATGCATATTGTTTTTGTTTTGTTTTGTTGTACTTTTTTATATGTAAAAATACTACACCCTAGTGGGGTCCATGTTTGTACCTACAATCTGTAAACACCGCTGTAAAATACCATGGTTGCATTGAATAAATGAATATGAATATTTATAATAAGTATTTTGAAAGTAAACTTTGTTTTAAATTGCACTTTACCAGAGCAAACATATTATAAAAGAATGAAAGAACTTTGTTTTTCACTTTAAACCATGTGTTACAGTCAAAGGCAAAATAATTTATACATGAAAAATGAAAATGCTCAAAAATATGTCTCAGTGCACTTTAATTCTGTGTAATAAGAACGTCGTAACATAGGTATCTTTCGATACATATTTTTGCACTTGACTGTACAAAGCCTACACTCAAGTATCTACCGTTAAGTTTTATGGCTATGGTTAACTGTATGCTATATTAAGCGGGGTTTCAAATCAAATAACTTTTTTTTATGTATTTTTTTCAAAACTATAATTTATGTATTTAGATAAAATCTAAATAATTACAGCGAGGAAATGCCGCCAGCATCCTCGGTACAATGCCACAAGGGTCAATTTCAAATAACTTGAGTGAATTAAAATTTTCAAAATATATTAATATATTCACAGCTATAGGTATCAATCATTACTGATTCGTAATTAAAATATATACAATACCTTAGTTATTATTTCTTCCTTTATAGTAAAAGTGGTTATAGTCGCTAACAAAAGCATAATAATAAAAGTAATGTAATATTTATCTGTACAGGGCTAAAACCACTAAAGTTACAAAGTTGAAATTGTGCATTGATGGTTATTTATATTATGTATATAACCATTGCAAATTAAACAAAGAGTCAATGTGAAAAATCGACCTGAGGGGGTCCTATCATGTACGTATAGGTATTCATGCAATTAAAAATATTAAAAAATGAAAATAATTTGATTAATAGATACAAAACTTCTCGACTGTGGCAAATGCTTGAAATTTATAATTTTCGAAGTTTGCAGTTGCAGACGCTATAATTTTGATCTCACGCCAAACACAACCCTAAAAGGTAAAAACTGCCTTTTCTGTAACAAACAAGACTATTAGTATAGTTATAGCTATGTATGGAGATACATCTAATGAGCATGCTGTAAAGTAACGACGCTCAAATGACGTATAAGTCGCTAACCCGCTCCTACAAGTATTCCTATATCCCTATGGTCCTAGATCATTTACTTAATAGATGGTATGTGAGGTAATTCGCGATCTACGAAATCAAATAAGTTAAAAAATACATTTTTCACAGCCTACGTAGTTTAGTTACTTTACGCTGCCTACGAAGCCGAAGGTTCCGGTTTTGAATCCCGGCGAGGGCATTATTTGTGTATTTATTTATTTATTTATCACAAATAATGCTCTCGCTGCTCGGCTTGTCTTAATTAAGCTTATAGTGGGATTAGGTGTGTAACATGTCCCAAGATATTTATTTTTATTTATAAACGCTTTTATAATTTTCTTATCTAGGTAACTACTTCTAAGATAAAAGTTCAAGTTTTCTATCGTGAACTTATATTTCCTTGATTAAAAATAAATCAATTCCACGGGATACAAATATGCGGACTCAGGAAAAGATGGCAGTTTTAGAGCAAAAATAGTAGAGTACAAGTGCGAAAAAATATAGTTCGAAACGAGTGGCGATAAATTAAAACACGATCGAACGAAGTATTTTAAATAAACACGAGTTACGAATTTCCTAATTATGACGTTTTTCAGTACAGATGGCCCTCCGAAGGTTCGACCTGACAAAAAATTTACGACTTCTCGCACTAGCGCATAAAAAAAGCACCATTTGTACTGAAAAATGTATTTGTTTGAAGGTTCGAAATTGTTTACTAAATAATACATGTCATTCACTCAAATGTTTAATGTTCAATTGTTCATGTCACATGTGTATGTAGGACGTTCAAAAAATTTGATTTGCTAAAATAGATTGTAAATTTATTATGACATCTTGGAATTATTATTAATTTATTGCATTGTGTATAATTGTAATTAAAAATGAATTTTTGAACATATCTAATTTACCGTGCATGTTATTACTGTAAGCTTATGTGTGAATGTGAAATATAGAAATTGAATTGAATTGAAAAAACAAAAACGGCCAAGTGCGATTCGGACTCGCGCGTGAAGGGTGCCATACCATTATCAATTTATCATTAATAAAATACAGATAAATCAACCTATCTCAAAAACTATAAGAGAAATTTTTTAACCAAAAATTGTTTTTAGAGTTTATTAATATGCGTGACATATATTTTTTAGATTTTTATACCGCGTAGTTTAAAAAATACAGGGGACTAATTTTTCAGACTTTGAGAGCTGATAATATCTCGAAAACGGTTCGCTAAAATAAAAATGTGATCTATGAACCTTTATATCATTTTTAAAGACCATTCTATTGATACCCCACACGCGTATATACATCTAAAAAAAAAAATTCTGTCCCTCACATGTATGGAGGGCTCCAACCCCAATTTTTTTTTACGATATAGTATCATAATTCTGTAGCGATTTATATAACATATATTCTTACTAAATTTAATTACTGTAGCATTCATAGTTTCCCAGTAAATCGGCTGTTGCAGACGGACGGATGGACGGACAGATGGACATGACGAATCTATGAGGGTTCCGTTTTTGCCATTTTGGCTACAGAACCCTAACAAGACATCTAAGGAGGAATGGCAGCGCAGTGCGTAGTCTATGAAAGGTTTTCTGCACAGGATTAAAAAAGGAAAACTCCTAACGTCCCGCCATTCCTGTCCCGTCCAATAAGAGCATGAAGTTAGAAACTAGAATCGCGACTATTTATATTAATTATTTATGAGCTTCTTACGCGCATTTTAATATCCTTCTTATTTCTATTTATCTCGCGTGTAAATAGAATCCGGAGCGTGGTGGATGTTTTTTTGATTTCCCACGGACTTGGGTTGTTGACTTTTGACACTTGCTTTAGTAAATAATAAATAAATATTCTTGAATATTCTTACACAAATCAACCTAGTCGCACGGTAAGCTCAATTAAGGCTTGTGATGTGGGTACCAAGCGACGATAAAATATTCTTAGATATGTACATATTTTTAAACGTGTTGCGAAAACATAAATCAAATTATTTATTAACTAAATTTTTTGTTTTGTACTTTTTATTTTTCTCCAGTAGTCACTTGCTTCTACTTAATACTATATAAATTATAAATATTAGATGTCATATACCAAAGAAAAAAACGTGGGTTCGATCCCCACCTCGGACATTAGGTGATGTTGGTCGTTTTTCTTTGGTATATGACATCTAATATTTATAATTTACATATTTTTACTTAAATACATACAGCCACGACCAAGGAACAAATATGTGTGATAAATAGAAATAGAAATTAATTTATTCATGACACACATTAAAGGACGAAGTAAATAAGACAGTACACAAAAGAAAAAGAAAAGGTGCTACGAAATGGTCTCATCTCAGCATGTTGAGACCATTTCGTGGCACCTTTTCTTTAGTAAATAAATACACAAATATAAGGTCCTCGTCGGGATTCGAACCTGGCACCTCCAGCTTCGTAGGCAGGGTCACTACCAACTAGGCTACAGAGGCTGATAGATTTTGACTTGGAATAATAATAATTTAACTAAATTTTAAGTTGTTTTAAAGTGTAATGATTATGGCTATATAAAATATTTAAAACGATAAATCGTCCTAAGAATAAGAATCCTAAAGGTGGATTTAGACCAAACGAGCATTCCCTCATTCTATCCCCCACTCTACGAAATCAACGAATTTCGACGAATCACGTTTTGTGTAACGAACGAATTTCGTAGAGTGGAGGATAGAATGAGCGAATGCTCGTTTGGTCTAAATGCACCTTAAGTATTCGTTGTCCGTCGCAGCTGGAAGAGATTCCTTATAGGGATTAGTTCGTCTTTATACCTATATCTCTGTATAATTGTATTATAACATGTTTGGTGTACAATAATGTGTTTTAGTACTACTTACTACTAAGTAATATTAATAAGCCGTTCGGTAGGTGCGGTAAAACAGATTGGAAATAACTTTTACCTCCTTCCAAACTTAGTACATTATGATTTTAATTAAGTGATAATGAATTTTCATAAGAGTCGACTTAGGGTTTGCCCAAATCACCAATTACATCGGACAAATCACGTGTAATTATTATTACTCTCTGCTGAACAGCATTATAGCTAGTAAAATAAAATCTATAAACTTTTCTTTAAGATAATTTTTTAACTACGAACAAATAAAACATGGAAGCCGCACGCCATACTAAATTGCCTTTTAATAACGGTCCTGAATTTTAGTTGACAAGTGTCATCCCCTCTTCAATGCATCACGGCAAAGAATTTCAAAATCAACCTATAAAAACTGAAACCGCCATTTAATAATAGTCGTGATTGATCCATCAAACTTTTGATTGGCTATACCTATTCTATAAACATTTGTCAAAGATGTTGCGCCGAAATATGCGCGGTGTTAAAAAAAGCGCTATGTCCAGTGTCTCTTGGCACAATTGAACAATCGTTTTTGGGGGCATTTTAGAGCTGGCGTTAGACGTCCATGTTATATATGGTCGCAGCTTTTTAAATATAACCCGACGTAAAACCCGGAACAAGTGTTATTCAAAAATTGACAATAAATTACACGTCATATTGCTAAGGGGGGGGGGGGGGCTGAAAATATCACCATGGAGGAGGGAGGTATCCAAAATAGGCTAAAATCGTATGACGTGATTAATGGACAAGCCCTAAAATCAGGGCAAATTCACACCTTATTCTGTTCAAAGTAAGGTGGTTTTTCCTTCTGTAATTTGAATTGACTAGACATGTTCTTTCCGTGGACCCTTCAGGTATAGTATACCGTCATTGAGCTTAGATGCGAACGGACAGGCAGAGGCTCACAGATGTCATATATACCATAGAACAAGCAAACGTATCTACTTAGCGTGTCAAATGAACTCAGTGAAATCCACTGAGTTGTCCGTCTTTAATCGCAGCTTGCAGCTTTCGGGCGTCAAATTTTGTAATGAACAAAAACATTAATAATGCCTCCTTAAGTAATATTAATTGCAACAACACAAACAAATATGAATACTAAAGGGCCTGAGCCATATTTAAAATCATAGGCAAGTAACAACTTCAGTACAAAATCTAACACGCTCGGCCGCCATACAAATGAATGAACTTGTTTCTTCTATCCAAATCTAATTCTGTGCAGAGGCTAATAATTGTAATAAAGGTTCTTAGTTGACTACGGAACCCTAAAATTTAACAAGTTAGGCAAGTGTATAAAGATAAGGTATAATCTTTAAATATAAGGAAGCTTGCAAGGAAATAAAATCGGATATTGAATTTAAAGTTCATTGTGCAGTGGCACTTACTGCGCTTGAAACTGACGCTACGCAATGGTCTGGATCTGGATCGAGTGCTGGTAAGAACATTTTTTATATTGGGACAATTTTTTTCGTCTATTCACATCGAAAGAGCTCACGATTCGGAGTAGAAATCGTATAAAAAATACCTATGTTATAAAAAAAGTGAGAGGGGACTTTGAAAACAAAAATGGCCCCGATTACAATACACGAAACCCCACCTCGTATACACCGTGTTTTCATTGATTTCCGTTAAATTAAAGGGAAGCTTATTTAGGTCAAAAATGATCTATTTCTCTGAGAAACTAGTGTCTTAACTCTTACTGTTATTGAGTTATTAAAAAAATAAGTTTAATGACTGAACAAGTGTATTGCAACCTTTATTACATCCTAATGTTACTTATTTTGACATGTGCCGTCAGCAGCCGTCAGTCGCCCGAGATCTTATTTTTAAGGTTCTCTCACACTTACTATTACAATGATTATGTATGAAAACGAAAAAAAAAATTTTTTTTCCAAATTAACAAAAGCCGATATACCAGGCAACTTCTATTAATGTTCCAAGAAACCCGTCCAATTTAACGGAAATCAATAAAAACACGGTGTATAAAGTATACGGGTGATACTTTAACCAGACGTAGGAATCAGTAGAATATTAATTATTAATAAAGAGGTTTGTTTTAAATTAAGTAATTGTGAAATACAAATAAAATTATTTATTAACTAATTATTCAGCCTCCGTAGCCTAGTTGGTAGTGACCCTGCTTACGAAGCTGGAGGTTCCGGGTTCGAATCCCGGCTAGGGCATTATTTTGTGTATTTATTTATCACAAATATTTATGTTCCTTGGTCATGGCTGTCTATGTTTTTAAGTATCTATTATATATATCGTCGCCTGGTACCCACATCACAAGCCTTAATTGAGCTTACCGTGGGACTAGGTTGATTTGTGTAAGATGTCCCAAGATATTTTTTATTTTTATTTGTACTTTTATTTTTTCCCCAGTAGTCACGACACCACTTAATACTACGAGTATACTATGGGATTGTTTTAATTTAAAATCATGGATGAATATTATTTTAAATTATTTTTAAAACTCCAATTTATGTACATAGATTAAATTTAACTAATCTACTTAACCTAACCTATATCTAAGATTGGCCCTTGTGGCATTGTACCGAGGATGCTGGCGGCATTTCCTCGCTGTATCGCAATACTGATGCGTTGTGCGAGGAAGTCGCCAGCTCTTCGGTCTTTTATTTTTTGAGAATTTACTGAACTGTAATGCAGGACATTTTGAGCTTACTGTGCGTCTACGCCGAATTGTGCAAGATTATCCAATTATATTTTAATATATATTTCTTATATTTATAGTGCTTTGAAGCTGCCAATGCTGGTGGTGCTCACGATGGTAGCCGACGAGACGCTTGTGGAGGCTGTTGGTGTAGGAGGATACCTGGAAGGTCCAGAGGTCAACCAGCACAGTGCTGAGGCCACCAGCGTAGGTCATATATGCGAAGATGATAGGCTACCTAAGATAACTACAGTGAACTTGATAGACAATGGTTATTCTATGCCTCTAATCGACGATAAACACAATATATTTAAGAAATACAAAACATCATACGGACACGATTTTGAACTTTATTGCACTATCAGTAATGGTAGCATGGAAATGAAAGAAAATGAGAGATCATTAAATATTAATCAAATAAACTCGACAACTTTTCGGTATCATGTGCGCAGGCGAGATCCTCAGCATTACATGTATAGCTGTCTCGACCGGAAAACCCGGTGCGAAACATATATAGTTGTTGAAATTCTTCCTGTAATATTCGTCAATTCTTCCAGAGGCCTTTATTATAACAGTACTTGGAAACTGAATTATGATTCAGAAGACAGATATTTCATACCTTTCGGAGAGGATTTTGATGTGTTCTGCTCAGGCCATGCTAGTGAGTCTCTTGTTATTAAAAAAAGTACTGTTTTCAATCCTCCGCAACAAGCATATGTGGTAAATGGAACTACTATAAAATTCAGTGCAAGCGCGGACTCTTTAGGGCTAGAACACTATTTTTGTCTAACTAGACACGAAATATACAAACATATAACGGTTACTGTGGACTATTACCCTGAAAGCCACCGTTTTCGTTGCATTATACACCATCTAGAAACACTTCATTGTGACTGGAGTTACTATCCTGGCATTTTTACATATAGTTTGTATTATACACTAAATGACTTGACATTTAATTTGCTTCATAAAAGTTCCACATTAGAGGAAAATACTACATGTGAATATAAAGGGAATATTGATAAAATGTATTTGAGCCAATCTATTTCACTACTACTCACAACATGTAACGGTATTGTTTGCAATAATGAAACATTTACTTGGGATATCTACCTGATTTCGAAAGCATACCCGGTTTATTCTGTAAAAACATATGATACTAAGCCATATGGCGTTCTTCTGGATTTTAGTTTAAGAGCAGTGGATCTAGATCGCTGCGTTGATGACACAGAAGTGTTTAAAGTATATCAACGTCAGACAAGAGGAGAGTGGCGTCCGGTAGACACGTCATCGATACGCTGTGGTGGATTGGGCTGTGTGGATTGTAGGTATCCCCTAGCCCTCCCATATCCAGACACCGACTACGAAGTAGAGATATACATAAAGAAGAAGAATGCAATAGACGAGAGACTATGGTCTGACCCCATTTCTACACTCGTACGTACAGACCCGAAAATGGAATGTCCATGTAACCTGCTTGAAGCAACAGCAAAACCTATGAGACCCTCTTCTGAAAAGGATTTTTGTGATCCGTGTGAGTTTAGGGAAGAACTAACAGTGAAAAACTTAGCGATAGATAAATATCGTAGCAAGTGGAAAGGTAAAATTGAAGAAATCAAAGCACGGCAGGCAGATTTATTACACGTTCAAGAATTTCAAACAAAATATGGTCGTAATTCTGGTTAAGATTTATATTTGTATCTTTGACATTTTGTAAATCGATGCGTGGCGTATAACTTGATAACTCGTGATGATAGTTAGAAGAAATTTTAACTTGAATTTGTCGTATATTAAATTCCTTTTTACCTTTGCCAAAATATCTTGAGTTATCAGGAGCTTCACGCGATGCACCGACCGTTTAGGCACATTCCGTCTTATCGTCGGTTGTAATATGAATTAATGTAACCACCAAAATGTCGAAATTGAGTTAAGTAGCAGCTTAACCTTTCGACTGCAAATTTTCTGCTGTATCGAACGATGTATATAAAATGTTGAAATCCAGGAGAAAAAATGTCGAATACGTTAACAAAACCTTTGCCATTTTATTACGTTTCTATGTTTTTTATTAACGTATGTAAAGATTTAAAAAAATCATAGACAATATTTTAACGTAAGTACGAATTTGTAAGTAACAAAATATGTCCTTTCTAATTTACTCACCATATTTTTATAAATGTCAATGCTGTAAGCGCCATCCGTATTGTAAGGCTCATAAGCGATTCGATTTCAATTTGTGAGTTACACTAAATTACGAAATCCACTTTTGATGATTTTCATTTAATTATTAACGTATCTCTAAATTAAAAAAAAAAATGTAATCACCAGCCATTTCCTGCACTACAACTGTGGTCGCAGTTAGTAACTGTGTGTCATATAGACCTCTCAAAAATAAATCAAACAAGTTAAACATCATTTCAATAGGATAATTAACTAAAAAGATACAACGTACCTACTTTATAAATGTTAAATTCGTTTTTGGTTCCTCCCGACAAAATCGTAATTTGGTGGTTACATTAATTAATATTACAACTGACGTTATATTCTGTAAGTATTTATATGTGCCTACAGAGTATAATTTTTGATATTACATGTTTATCTACAGCTGGATTAATTCGTGGAAAATTCCTATTTAAGAAATTTTCATTTGTTTCATTGAATTTCCGTCATTTTTATTGCACTGAAAATAATGCAGCATGTACATACAATTGTTTGTCAACTGCTGTCAATTTTACATTTTTTCATAGTTAGCATATTTTAGTCTATTTCAGCACATTTTTCGATTTGTATATGTCGTAGGATGATTTGATACTTCGAATCTTCGCGAAAATCCTAGGGGTTTTGCAAACTAACCTAACCTAACCTAACCTAACCTATTATCCGCGTTTTCGCAAAACCCCTAGGATTTTCGCGAAGATTCAAAGTATCAAATCATCCTACGACATATATAATGTTTTGGTGCATTCCCTTTACTTATTTTAGTGGCAAAATATTGTTACTTTTACAGCTATTGTCTTGTCGGTACCTAAAAGTTTTTCATTTATTTTCTCTTTTATTAAAATCGTACGTGCACTTTAATACATGCCAAAGCACCAAGCTTATCTACTTTGCCCGAAGGTTGACTAGTAGAGAATCCTTTTTAGCATTAAGTTTGCCTTTTGTACGATAATTTTGTATTTCTTGTGCAATAAAGGTTAAATAGATAAATAAATACGCTCAATATTTGACGCTCAGCAATATTTATGACAAATCCAGGGAAGTGCCAAATTGATTTTTCAAAAAATATCATATTAAGGTGGAAGTACCAATACGTAACATGTTAACAGATAATATTTATTTGAATCACGATATTTTGGTCTTATGTAAATCTACATAAACTATTGTCATGTATTTTGGGAGAGGAGTTTGTAAGTTTTGTTACTTAAATAATAGTTATTGTATAGGGAAACAATATCAAAATTTCTCAAAATTGCAAAGGTTCTTACTCAACTCCATTGTACAACTTTACTAAGTGTCAGGTGCTTTTGCTGGCAGTCCTAATAGATGGCGCCTCAGTCCAAGTTTGAATGTCACATATTGAGACATTGAAAATATTAACACTCAGTCCTAATAAATATCAGCCTGTCTTAAAATTATGCAAATAATTTAGATTTAAGCTAATTATTTCAAAGTTGGGATATGAAGCATTAAAAGCACATACATTTATCATCGTTTAAATGACCTAATAGTAGATTTTATCTTATCGATGGCAATTCAAGCTATGATGACGAGTATTGGTACAGCGTCGGGTACTAGTACTTCCACCTTATAACTGCTTACCAGTTAGCACTAGGTGGCGGGCCATACCTAGATCGTCGGATGCCAAGCAAAACTTACCTACTTGATAAAGCTTGTATCTCAGTTCTGATTGAATACTGGCTTAGGAGGTTGCTAAGAGTAGGGACAGTTTTTATAATGAGTAGCCGACGAGATATGCTTGTTTAATAGGTATTCATATTATTACCTAATTTAGGTACCTACATACCTACGATGTTTTGACGTAACTGTATATAAGTTGGAATTATTTGATAGAGTTTTACGAGATACAGGTAAATAATAAAGACTGCTAATTACCACATACGCTCGTAAACAGCACTGTTGAAAGCCTGTAAGCATAGATTATTATTACTTTATACCTTACTTATTTAATATTTAAGGTGCAGTTAAACTAAACGAGCATTCGCTGTTCTAACCTCCCACTCTACGAAATTCGATCGGTAAACAAAACGTGATTGGTTGATTTCGTAGAACGGGCGCTAGAACAGGGAAGTTCTTTTGGTTTAAACGCACCTTAAGATTACCAGTAGTCGAATGATGACTATAATAGTCACAAAAAATAAAATATACAATGCCATTGAGGTTGTAAAGAAAAATATAATTATATTATATTACATAATATTGGCCGTGTGGTGACGGCAGTAAGAATACATTTGTCACCACCTCAACTCCTTCTGCGGGTGTCGTAAGAGTCGACTAAAGGATTGAAGTGTCACTGACCATTATTTGATAAAAGATTGATGATGGGCAGCAGATCCGCTTGCCCAGCGTGGCGATTATGGCCTCCTGATGCGTCTATACGCATAGTTTTAGGTAGAGGCATACGTCCAGGGTCACGTTTTATAAAGTTACAATTTACAATTTCGCTGTTTGCCTCTCTAACGCACGAATATATTGGCTAGAAAGAGAGGCAAACAGCGAAATTGTAAATTGTAACTTTATAAAACGCGACCCTGGGGCCCGTTTCTCCAACGCTTGTAACTTGTGATACAAGTGGAAGTCTCTTTTTAACACTTTTAATTAGATAAGGACTTCCGCTTGCATTACAAGTTACAAGATTTCGAGAAATAGGCCCCAGCAGTGGAGTATCATAGGCTGATGATGATATTACATATGAGATTCCATGTTCTTAGTAATTTATCTATAGTTAGCGTCCTCCCTAACCAGTATTTTACGATATATAGCTACCTATTATAGCTACGTGTGTGACGGCCTCAAGGGCCTTATCACACTTGCGATTTACAAGCGATCTGAAAGCGAAACGTACGCGCGGCGTGTTCGTCGCGTGCCCGTAGGTAACCAATTCGCCGCGATGGCATCGCTATTACGCCGCGATCGCGTAACGAATACGCTGCGCAGCCGTCAGTAAATCTGAGTCTTGGACAGTCACTTATGGCTCGTTTAAACCAAAAGAGCATTCGCTGTTCTAGTGCCCGTTCTACGAAATCAACCAATAAAGTTTTGTGTACCGATCGAATTTCGCAGAGTGGGAGGTTAGAACAGCGAATTCTCTTTTAGTTTGAACGCACCTTTACATAATGGATGCGCAGCAAGTTCGCCGCGTCAAGAGTTGGCTTCGCTTTCAAATCGCTTGTAAATCGCAAGTTTGATAAGGCCCTTATACTAAACTCGTCTCTGTCATCTATTGTCACGTGATATGCCAAGTAAGCAACTGTTTATAATCAGTGGCTTACCGTGAGAGAGTAACGGTATGTCGGGATAGAAGCCCTGTCAGCATTCATTAGGTATAATCACGCTGGAAGCCATCTTGAAAAGTAAGGTAAGTACCTAGGTATGCGGAAATGTTTAAATTGACATTATATCATATAATAAAATAGTGTTTCATCGTTTTTAGGGTTCCGTAGCCAAAATGGCAACAACGGAACCGTTATAGATTCGTCATGTCCGTCTGTCCGTCTGTCACAGCCGATTTACTCGGAAACTATAAATGCTACAGTAACGAACTTTGGTAAGGATATGAGTTGTATGAACCGCTACAGGATTAATATGTACGAAAAGTACACTTTCTAAAGTGTTTTTAAGGTGGATTTACATCAAACGTTTTATTTTTTTAATTTTAAATGTGCTTACTCATGGCCACAGACTAGCCAAGGGCAGAGACGCGACCTACGATGGAGTAAGTTTGCCCAATGCCCATTCTATCCCCACTACGAAGTTCGTTCGCTACACAAAACGTAATTCGTCGAAATTCGTTGATTTCGTAGAGTGGGAGAACTAAATCGCATTAATATATCGTGGTAGCCAACTTGAACTGAATAAAGTGCAAGTGTGATCGCTGCCTGGCTATGTACTTAGGACGCACACTCCTGCGCAGCGGGCAACGTCCCTGCACAACATAGTTATGTTTTATTTATACTTTCTTGAGCGGGCGCGGCGCAGACGGCCGTTACTGAGATTACGGGAATGTCGAGTTTAAACATGAATGGATATTTTGCTGTAGATGTTGTATAACTATCGTACATTACTGGTTGCTGTTACATAGCAATGTATACTCCATTTCAAATACCATGGCCCGATGCCACATAAAACATTGAATACAAAATTTTTAAATGTAGTATACAAATACAAGTAGCAGAACATTCATTAAATTGCAGGAACATACTCGAAAGTTTACGAGAAATTGCATGAGAATTTGATAGTAAGTTAAATATGTGTTATAAATATTTTTTTTTGCAATTAAGTATAAACAAAGCAGTAAAAATTACTCATAAGGCATGTATCGGGTGCGGTCTTGACCTCATTAGATTATTTGTTAAATTTAGATTTCCTAGAACATTCCTATGGAAGTTTCACAAATTATTTAAAATTATATGAATTCTGAATAAATAACGTAATATCAAAATAATAATAATAATCCTAAACGTATCTCAAAATTATCCCTGGCTGGTCTTATTCCAACCACCACACTACCATGTCTATAGGTGCCTAACAAAAACCCTACATTCGAAACACGATTCTCCAGACTGATTATGACCTGTCTCGATATGATTTTTCAATCGTCTACAACAAAGATTCAAAACCTACCATTTCTATGCAGATGATCTCCAACTGTACACCCAGCTGATGTCAGTGCGCTGCATACCTCCATTTTATTTTTCCAGGTTACCGTGACCTCTTAAATGCGATTCAGTTTAGGTTCGGCGTGTCAATTTTTGAGAGGTCCTAAACTGAATCGCATTAGTAGATCGTGGTAGCCGCCCAGAAGGTTGTGTGATCTCAGTAGTGTGTCTGCTATGATGATGCTGCTGCCTATTATCAATAAATGACACTTAAATCCCTTAGTCGACTCTTAAATACGTTATGCCCCCCTGCTTCATATTGCTGGCTGGTGCATTGATTTGGAATTGCTGTTAATCCTTTGAAGTGCACTTCAAGGAGCTCGCCTAAACTGGTAAAATTGGAGGCTGTTCCGGTCAAAATTAAGTCGGATTAAAACATTATGAATCAAAACATTTGTTCCTTTTTTTGTTTTACATGTTTTATGATTTTTTTGCGTAACATAACATTATATCTGATTTATACCTAAATTAGCAAATTCGTATAATATTTTTTACCTTATTGATTATAAATTAAAGTTTACAAAAACCGGTTTTGATCTACACCCCCATTAACTCAAAGTTGAATTCATTGACCGCACAAAAAACCGTCAAATCCAACCCTTCTAACAAACACAACTTTCGTTTTCAACGAATTGTTTCACAAAAAATCTCATTTCACTTGCTGCTTTTTTCATCGGGGCCCTCGGCATTAGGAGTTGGTCTCACGTCGCGTTATGTATGTGTGTGTAAGTGTGTGTGAATGTGTGCGGGTGCAGGTAACCGGGTTCGTCTGATGCAAGGATGCGTTCATATTGGAATCGATTTAGAATATTCTTAGAGGATTCTTAATGGACGACGGTTTGCGAACTGGGGGCTACCACGATAGTTTATTTACCAAGTTAACCAGTAAAATAATTGAGACCCTGCGTCCTGTGCTAGGAAACCCTGTGTTACAGGACCCAGTTTCGTCAATGTTACATGATAACTTTGTCTTAACTAGTTGTATAGAGAGTAAGAGGTATTTACTTATACTAATTCTTACTTAGCTAAAACTAAAAAACAAAAATATATATGATAAGATAATAATGCTGTGTGGTGACGGTAGTAAGAACACATTTCTCACCACTCCAACTCCTCCTGCGGGTGTCGTAAGAGTCGACTAAGGGATTGAAGTGTCACTGATCATTCTACAAGATTGATGACGGGCAGCAGCGTCATCATAGTGGACACATTACTGCGATCGTCAATCCGCTTGCCCAGCGTGGCGATTATGGGCATTTACCTCCTAATGCGTCTATACGCATAGTTAATGAGAGAGGCCTACGAGTACGTCCAGCAGTGGACTAACATGGGCTGCTGATGATGATGATGATGATGATATGATAATATGTGTGTGTTCAGGGGTTCAAAGGGAAGGGAAGGGGTACTCTTAAATGCGATTCAGTTTAGGTTCCGCTTGTCAGTTTTTGACAATTATTCTATGGAACTGACACATCCCGATTCAGATTAGGTCCTAAACTGAATCTCTTTAGTTAATCGGGGTAGTTTGTTCTTGTAATAACATATTTATGACTTGTGACTTTAGTTTGTTTGTATAATTCTGTATCTTGTATTCTTGTATCCTATATGCGAAAAAATTGGCTTTTCTGTAACATATTTTACAAAACCTGTATTTGTTATTGTTAGCTGTTGGTTTTCTGAATAAATAAAATAAAATAAATGTTATGTAGTAAAGTTTGAGCATACAACCAGAAACTATATTTACAATTAGGGTGAAGACACATTTATCAGCATGCGTACGCATCTTGTCTAAAGCAAAATGTCAGTTTAATATGAGACCGAGTCCAGCTTTCCGCACGCGTACGCATGCTTATGTGTTTCATACTAAACGGCAAATTATAAAAATAACCAAAATAAAAAAATAATGTCCAGAATTCTACGTATTAGTGTGACATATTTTGGTTATTTTTATATAGCCTCCAATTATATTAATTTTTCTTTTCATAACTGATGGATGACATGACTTAATGATATTGATATATTTAACTTACTGTTATCTGTGTATTATGTAATTTATGTATACCTAACCTTAAGCATGATTGCAATAAATAAATAAATAAAATTTCTTCAGACGAAATGCGTAAGCATGCTGATATTATGTTTTCACCCTTAAGTATAGGAAATACTTTTGGGCCGTGTGGTGGCAATAAGAACACATTTTTCACCACCCCAACTCTTCCCGCGGGTGTCGTAAGAGCCCACTAAGGGATTGAACTGTCACTGACCATACTTTGATAGAAGATTGATGATGGGCAGCAGCGTCATCATGGTAGACACATTACTGAGATCGCCAATCCACTTGCACAGCGTGGCGATTAAGGACATTTACCTACTAATGCGTATATACGCATAGTTAATAGGAGAGGCCTACGTCCAGCAGTGGACTGAGATAAGCTGATGATGTGATCTGATGACGTGAAATACTTAATAATTAGTTAATGTAGAATACAGTCTTAAAAACTTACAACTTGTGAAAACTATTAAGAAATTAGTAAGTTTATTTTGAATTCATTTCGAACTTACATTATTAATAGTTATTTCAACTTTCGTATGTGTGTATGTGAATTTGTATGCAAGGGGGTCTACTTTTCTCTGCAGCTGACTGTACAAAGTTGCAGAACATTCTCAAAATTGCGAGAATTTATTCGGAAATTTCCGAGTTCATTAGAATTTAAGAGTGAGTTTTCATTGAGAATGTTTCCATGAATTTATATAAATGGGTTATAAATAATTATTTTAAATCGTAAATAAATAAACACGACAGTAAATATAACTCATAAGGCATGTACGGTCTTGACTTGATTAGATTATTTGTTAAATTGAGATTCCCGAGAACATTCTCTAAGCAAGTTTGGCAACTTATGAAACTTCTCCTCGGTACAATACTAATTGAACGTAATGATAATAAACTGCGACAATGTTTAATAAAATCGTTCAAGTATTCATATTGGATATGTGGTACCATCAGATTAGTTACCTATAAGCATTATCTTATGAAGTTATGACTTATGGGTTATGGAGCTCAATCTAATAGTTTGGTATTGATACTGTCCAACGAATTCTTGGCCACAGCAAACTTAGATATTCGTCTTAAATTTACGCGTTTCAGTTTTAAAAAATTAATCAATGCAAAAGCTTAAACGATGTATTAATTGTATTATATGAGCATTAATTCAGGGTGGAACGGAACGACGATCTTTCCCGCTACCGACCGAGTCTACCAACCATTGCGATGAATTTTCAGTATAGTACCAACATCGAAATATCTTTAAAAAAAATTAACCCCTCATACAAAGTGATTGATTAGTTAGAGCTCAATAGTATGGAAAAGTAAATTTTCCATGTACGTTTTCGATGTTGGTCCCATACTGAAAGTTCATAGTAATGGTTGGTAGACTCGGTCGGTAGCGGGAAAGACCTTCGTTCCGTTCCACCCTGTATATAAATAATAAGTAAATAAATATCTTGGGACATCTTACACAAATCAACTTAGTCTTACGGTAAGCTCAATGAAGGCTTGTGATGTGGGTAAAGCGACTATATATAACTAGATAGGTATGTATAATAGATAGATACGTACATATACTCGTAGATACTTAAATACATAGGACGGCCATGACCAAGAAACAAATATTTGTGATAAATAAATACACAAATAATGCCCTCGCCGGGATTCGAACCCGGAACCTCCAGCTTCGTAGGCAGGGTCACTACCAACTAGGCTACGGAGGCTGACTCGTAGGCAATATAATCTTAGTTCATCAAACTTAGGACGTCAATAGTCCCTTACGCTCTGAAAGTAGAAAACTGAACGAAATAGAGGCAGCTCGTTTTAACTTTCATTAAAATAAAAGATTTCTATCGCAAGAAATACTTACAATGTTTTAAAGACGTTTTCAACCTGGGGCCCGTTTCTCGAACTCTTGTAACAGTTGTAACTTGTAATACAAGTGGAAGTCTCTTTTTGACACTATTAATCAGATAAGGATTTCCGCTTGTATTACAAGTTACAAGCTTTCGGGAAATAGGCCCCTGTTGTTTACAACAGCAGGCTTAGCTGAGATGCCATCTTGCAATCGTATACAGGGCGTCCCATGGCTATGGGACATGAAGGGAAAGTACCTTAAATATTGTAGAGAGGATATTTTGCTAAAAGAAGATTTTATGTCATTTTTAAAGGCAAATAAAACTGCATTCAAAAGTTTTTGAAAAAGTTATTTACCACCCAGATATCAAACAAACTACAATTTTTTTTTCGAATTTTGTACCAAACATTTTTGATTATATTTTTATTTAAGGATTACAAATTGCCGAAATTTGCGAACTTCTTAGTTTGCTGTAGGGTCGCTGGTGACGTAATTCTAAGTAATTACTGGTGCTATCAACTAACGTATATAATTCAAAGTCGATTCTACAAATTAATGTCCAAATGGCGGTCTTATCGCTAAATGCATCCCGCCGAAGCTTCAAAAAACACAAACCAGTTTATCAATGAGCTTTTGAAAATGACGCCGAAAATGCACGCAGCCCACATAATTGCCTAGTAGCTAATAACGTTTCAATCCCGACGCTAAAAAAGCTCGCCGAAATCTCGCAAGAAAATAATTGGGGAAAAAAAGAAAGGGGTGAGCTGACGTAACCACTCTCGCGCACCGCAGTACGCGTCGGGCCGGCGCGCGACCTGGTCGCGTCGCGTGTAGGTACTAGCCCTTATATTTTTGAAAATCGAACAATTTTCAAACCGACAAGAGGGCTCGTGTGACATCTTGGAATTTGTAAGTATTTTTTTTCTTTGATCGATTCCAATTTTATATGAACTTAGGAATTACACTTGTAAGTTTTTACGTAAGTAGAGACAGCTACACTAAGGAATGAGAGGTGAATATCATCGTCACATTTCTTAGTATAGCTCCGTCTCTGCTACTTACGTTAAAACTTACAGGTGTAAGTCCGTTCTAATTGTAGGTAGTATTCATATTTGTATCTTATATTCCAATTAGATTTAATTTTGTTCATTTATTTTAGTTTTCGATTCTTTCATGAAATATTTATATTCGCCAAAAAAACCTATAACCTTAACTTCCTCCTGTCATTTTTAAATTCAATTATCTATATAATATACCTATAAAACACCTACTTGTTTAAAAAGCTACATGTTGCATGCACTTATACAAACTCAGGCATTCTATAAAAGATTGCTTACGGAACTAAATAGCTGGCTGGGTGGTCCGCGTATGATTCCTATGATATCGATACAATAGCCGTTTCCTCTTTACTCTGACTAAAATACCTAATAACTATCTAACAGTGTTAAACACCCATAGTCAATGTTACTTATTTAGGATATTTGGGATAACTTTTTAGTTTTCCACCACGTGTCACGACATTAAAATTTTGTCATTACTGAAATGAATTGAGTTAAATTAAAACAACAAAGACTTCAGTCAGACAGCTCTGACTAGACGAAAAATCTTCAGAATAAAGCATTCCAATATTATTGATTATGATTATTATGAACATTTTTTACAGTAGGCTTTTTCTGCATAGCCTCTATGGTAACCATTGAAATAATAAAATATAAATATTATACGCTCTTTGAAGTGTTTTCGAGTGATTTCATGATTATTCACGAAAATCAAAGAACTTATGCGAAAGGAAGCTTTTCCTCCGAGTCAATATTTCTTATTAAAAAAGAGGTAGCGTTCTATCCGTTATTCTTCCTAACCTCGAAATATTTTCATTAGTTTGATTCATTTCAAAAGTAAAACAAACTAATGAAAATGTTTCGAGGCTAGAAAGAATAAGGGGTAAAACGTTCTATGATTCTGATGAATCGGAAAACTTTATTGAATAAATTTAGGAAAAAAAGGAATTTTCTCTTTGAAGCTGAAAAATTCGATTCATAAATATTTTCCTCTCTTTCTCTCTCCCTGGCCTCTCCATTGCAAGGAAATTATTAAAATTTTGCTTGACTCGGTACAAGTTATTTTCTCTTCAAAGCAAAACAAAATCATCGCATTTATTTGAAAAGCGGAACATTTCTTTCTCTGCTTTATAACATAAAGACAAATATTTTACAGTCGACTGCCATGTAATACGCTATCCTTATAGCTAATACGCTACGTCAATTACTCTTCAACCCTAAACCAAATCATAAAATATATAAAAGGATCCAGCACATCGAAAAAAGGGAAAAATGGCGGATTAGCGCCGCCATTTTCTAACCTCGGAGCTAGATGCGCGCGCGCACTAACCTAGGCCAAGCGTCAGGTCATTACTCTCGGTCACGGCCGCACTTTCACGGGAACCATCGTAAATACCTCCCACGGAATACGTGGAGATTTGAAGGCAGTGAAGGGACTCACGGAGTTAGACGGAGTTGTCATATTAACGTTTTATTACAGACGATTCTCCCAAATTAAAACTGAAAAAACGAAGGAAAGGAAATACAAAATTCATTTTTATTTATATTGTTTTTATTATTTTTTTTCCTTATATCTAGATGTATACGTTCTAGGATTTACAGTTTAATCTTAACTTGGCAGTGTATCTTTAAAGTTACATACCTACTTTTTGATCCACTTTTTGTATATTTTAAAGACATAATTTTTTGCTCTATACAAAGCTCAGAGCGCACGATTTTTTAAAATTCTGCCAAGTTTAGGGTTAAAACTAAGGACAATTTTGTCATGAAAAAATTAAAAACAATATACTAATGATTAGGCAATTTAAGAATATGAATTATCAGCAAAAAAATTGCTGCCGACAATTTGATTGTAGTATACCTACCGTAGATGTTTATTTGTTAAAACATGTGCATCACATTTGTCTCAAAAAAATGCATTTACTAACTGTGTGGTTTTTGAAGGAAATTTCATTCAAAAATCTGAGGAAAATTTTAGTCAATACCCATTCGATTATTAAATACACCTATTCATCTGTTTTTGCCACCTGTGGTACTATGTAATTTCGAATATTTTAATATTAAAAGAAATAGAAACAGCTTTCAAAAGTTTGTGACAGGTTTTTATATAAATGTGGATAGTCTAATTTGAAACGATTAGTGCCACCAACTAGAAAAATGCTGACAAAATCAATTTTTCCTCAGGCAGCTGACTCTTCGTACCTAGATTTTTTGAATTTGTTGCCTTTTTCCACTGACAAGGCCGGAGTATAATTGCTGAATTTTAATTTGCATTATCTTCTAGCTATCTGGCTAAAAGTGTCTACTGCATACCGACCCTCATGCCTATTCTGACCGTTAACGTTCGTCTATTTCCGTCGTCTTCTAAAAATTCTAACAAAATTCAAAAATAGAACAGCGTAAAACTTAGAAGCAGTAAAAGATGAACAACGTCGCAGCAAACATGCTTGACCGTCGTAGACTCATAGCTTGTTACCCTAGGTCACTGCACCGCCGAGCTCGCCCGAGCGCTTCCGATCTTTGCCGAACGCGGCTTCAATGGCGGTGGCGTCGAGTACGTTTGAAAAGTGACTAATGCCATTCATTTTCACGAATTCACGTAACTTATAGTTGCCAATTTGCAAGAATGAACTTTTGACAGTTATAGATTAATCCTTATTAATATGACGGTAAGACTCACCATTTTTCCGATAGTTTTAACGTCATTATATAGGTATAATGCTCATTCAGGTCAGGCATAAATTAATCCTTTGCGATCCCATTTTCACGGAAACGGATATTTCTCAATTACTTAGCTTCACTGCCAATGGATAATGACAAAGTCAAACCAAATGATTCTTTATTGAAATTGGAATAGCAACAAACTCTTTTGAATGGTCTTAGTTACACGTACTTACAATTAAAACTACTTCCGGTTCTAACCCTACACCGGCAACGTGGGTCGTTTTACTAAAAACTAACAGAATACATATTATCACAATGAGCCTCCACCATCATCTTATATCGAAGATATAGTTTCCGAATTGGTTTCATGATTTTTTCTGGTTTGAGTCAAACGATCCCATATATTGAAACAGGAATTCTACGTAGATTAAAATACAAAAAGACACAAGATTATCTTATTGGGAAAATATTTATGGATGAGTAGGTTTATTTCACCAAATTATTTTTGTTGTATTATTTTCTAACTGGAATCTTATTCTTTTTAATTAAACAATTATTATACATATAATAATCAAGTATATACGGCAGTAAGAATACATTTGTCTCCACCCCAACTCCTCCTGCGGGTGTCGTAAAAGTCGACTAAGGGGTTGAAGTGTCACTGACCATTATTTGATAAAAGATTGATGATGGGCAGCAGCGTCATCATAGTGGACACATTACTGCGATCACCAATCCGCTTGCCCAGTGTGGCGATTATGGGCATTTACCTTCTATATTAGTTAATAAGAGAGGCCTATGCCCAGCAGTGGACTATCATAGGCTGATGATGATGATGATGGTGATAATAATCATATTTTTTCGTTGAATATAAATTCTACCCTTTCAACGAAATCAGTCATGTGGTGGTTTTCTAGAGTGAATAATCTACTTATTTTGGGTTACTTTTTCAATCTCGAAATAAAGGATCCGGCAGTTAAAATTATCACTATCCTTTAAATATTAAATGTCATATACCAAAAAAAAAATACCGAAATTACCAATGCCGGAGGTGGGATTTGAACCCACATCCTCAGCCTTCGTGGCTGATGCCTAAACCACTCGGCCACTCCAGCTAGTAGGTTATAGTAATCGGATGTCGGCCCCATAGTAAAAGTTCATCAACATGACCTCAGAATAAACACCCTAAAATTTTAACGAAAAAAACTCAGCCTGTATAGTCAAACAACACCTCACTTCAAAGTCAAAAGTCAAAAGTCAAAGTCAAAAGTATTTATTTGCTCAGAATACAGTTATTCAGTTGTTTTGTTACAATAATGTTGCCCAGTGTATTCAGCCTGCATGCAGACGTACAAACAATATTATAAAGGAGCCATGCGATTTAGAATGATAATATACTTAATGATAATTGTTAATAATAATATGATGTCAATTTTAAAATGTGTACAATAAATAATAATTCAATAATAAAAATGTCAAAGTAAATTTAAAACTAAAATAAAATAAAAACTACAATTCAAAAAATAAATAAACAGAAATTATTCAATTAAATTCGATAACACATTTCAAAATTCGGATGTCAACTTATATCTAACACATAACATTAAAAATAAATGTATAATAATATAATTATCACATGAGAGAATCCTGATGTCAATTAAAATTTAAATATTCAGTTACACTATAAAAACATCGGTCCAACAGCCAGGAATTTAATTTATTCTTAAAACTATTGCCCCGTAGTACCTTCATGTCATTTGGCAGCTTATTAAAAATGACTATGCACATTTCACATTTCACTAAAGTAGGCATACAGAACAGATTCTCATTTTCCTTCCCGTTATCTGCCATGACGTCACTGTTTACAATTACACGTTGCAAATGCTCAGACGACTACATGAATGACAACGCGGCTGGGGTTAAAGTCCTAGCTAAAAGTTCAAGATGTGGAGGAAAAATATTTATGTTGCATTTTCTTAGCTGGCCTGCTACCGCGAATACCGAAGTTCGTAAATTTCGGGATTTGTCTCTGTCATTCTTAATGACTCCTTCGATGGAACGACAAAGACAAATCCCCGCAATTTACGGATTTCGTAGTTCGCCATAGGACCTACTGCATTTAAAAATAGTAAATTTCGGGCATCTGTCTTGGTCGCGAAAATCTTAATAGTCACATATTGGATCACAGAACAGAATAGAGAGAAGGAGTTTTTTAAACGGTACAAATTGTGCATATAAAAGGTATAACATAAGTACCTAATCATTAAATCTAAAGTAGACTATCAAATTAAAACTAAATAAACTAAATAATAAAATATAACTAAACTAAAGTAACCTATCAAATTAAGAGTAAATAAAACTAAAATAAATCTAAAAAGTTGGGCCCCCGCGGCATGGTGCCAAGGATGCTGGCAGCATTACCTCGCTGTAGAGGTAATAGAGAGAATAGGTATATTAAAAAGGTACAAGTAGACCCTGGCATGCCTTAATGCAATTGCCAGACGCACCAGTCGATGGGCGGCAGAATCCTTGTATCGCCCAACCGCCTGCCAAGCGTAGCGATTATGGCAAATATCCCCAATTTTGGGAGAGGCCTTTCTCCAGCAGTAGAAGACATCCTAAAACTATGATGATGAAGGTAAGGTAAATGTTCAAATAACCTAACTTTACCATCAAGTTCCCTTGACGTATAGCCCGTATAGGTATGGCAACGTCAAGCATTGTTACTTCTACCTTGTTCCAGGCAATGATTATTGGGTAATAGGTACTAAATATGATTTTAAATATTAGATGCCATATACCAAAGAAAAACTACCGAAGTTTACCAACGCTAGATGTGGGATATGATAAATTTCAATATTAGATGTCATAAACCATAGAAAAAAATACCGCAATTTACCAACGCTACAGGTGGGATATGATAAATTTCAATATTACATGTCATAAACCATAGAAAAAATACCGCAGTTTACCAAAATATTAATTAGATGTCCCACGTCCTCAGCCGAGGCCTCAAAACTGAACAAGCCGCGATCTTCAACTGTTGAGAACATCGTAATTCATAATCCTTGATCTGAATGGCAACTTGCATGAGACTGTTGTTATGAAAATTCCTGTAATTTCAGGTAATTTTGAGAATGTCCAGCAACTTGTACATTAAACCAATTGGAACCGTAGCTCGCTCTAAAAATACATCTCATTCTCTTTAAAAAATTTCTTATAAGAATTATAAGTTATTTTAAATGTTTTATTATTCTAAGAAATTGAATTTAAGTTATAATTATTGTATAATGTAACTCAATTTATTCAGAATGCACTGCTGCTGGTAGC
>JALPQI010018686.1:0-15934 GCA_025490895.1 Thaumatotibia leucotreta
TGTCCGATCCTGATATGTGCAGTTTGGTTCCAGTACAGGTTCATGATTATTCTACTATCCTTACTGTCAACGTCTGTGCAGCGTATAACTTCTAACAGCTTTTCATGGTTGACAGTATCGAAGGCTTTTTCGAAGTCTATAAAACATGCATACACGTCTTTTCTGAATTCCAAACAGTTTTGAATTAATACCTGGACTGCCGTCAAGGCTTCCCTAGTCCCGAGTCCATTTCTGAATCCAAATTGGGTTTCGCTTATGTTGCAGTCTATTTTTCTGTACATCCTGTTGTGTAATATTTTTAGAAAAACTTTGAGGACATGACTCATCAGACTTATCAGACGATATTCATTGCAGGTTTTTGCGTTTGGCTTTTTGGGGATTGGCAAGAAAGAAGATTTCAGCCAGTCGTCAGGTAGTACTCCAGAGTCATAAATTGTATTAAATAGTTTTACTAGTGTATCTATTCCAAAATGATCAAATAACTTAATTAATTCTATATGGATGCCATCAGGGCCCACAGCTTTTCCCGATTTCATGCTACTGATAGCTTTTTCCACCTCTTTATGACTAATGGCGGGGCCTTTTAGATCGTCGCTCTTTAAATACGATGGTGTTTCAGTTCTATTATCTAGAAAGAGTTCCGATATGTAGGTTTCCCATTCATTTGTTTGGTCATCTATTTCAACCAATAATTCATTGTCTTTGTTAAATAATTTTCCTATAATGGGCTTTCTTCCTGTATTTGTGAATTGGATGTTGATCCTGCAGTAAAAGTTCATCAATATAGTCTCAGAATTAACGCTCTAAAATTTAAATGCTGAATTAAAAATCACCCTGTATATCAGTTGTGCCGTATAAAAATAGTCAAATTTAAATGTGTCCTTACAACTCCATTTCTGAGGATTAATTCAGAGTACGATTAATCTCGTAATTTTGAGATTCATCACGTACAATTCAAATGACAGACTTGATAAATGATAGCATTTTCCAAAAAAATACATTTACTATTCAAAATTTATTTTAATATTCAACCATTTTGTACATAACGTGAGAAATTGCAAAGACTAAGTATAAATATTGAATGTCATATACGAAAGAAAGAACGACCAAGATCACCAACGTCTGAGGTGGGTAATATGATTTGTGTTTCCACAATTAAACGAAGAATTCATGAACTTTTTTCAATTTGTACTGCTCCACTTGGCTGCAGAATTTCATACCTAATTTGAGAAACGTCTGGTTGACGTAACTCAAGACCGAAGGGCTGGCGATTTCCTCGCATAGCGTATCTGCATTGCGATACAGCGAGGAAATGCTACCAGTATCGTAGGGACAATACCACAAGACACAAGAGGTTTTACATCTTTACACCTGTATATGTACGTCGACAAAAAAGTGTCCTATACAGCTCACAAGTGCAAACATCTTACCACGGATGCGCGATACACATAGAAACTCGGTTGCAACGAACGCTCATGCTGTCGCGTCACGCGACAGCATGAGCATGTTTGCACGTGTTTGCACGTGTTTGCACGTGTTTGCAGCGTGTTTGTACATACTACATATATATTTAATATGGGAATGTTTTTTTTTGTAATGCTATATTGTGGGGTATGGTTCACCAGGTCTTTTAGAAAAATAAAGGGTCTTGACAGAAAGTTTTCCGTAGGTCCTAAAAATATGACAAAATCATGAATATTGAGCTAAATAGTATTTAAAAAGATACTTTAAAATAAAACTTTTTCGAACATAATCGACCTAGCCGATTTTTAATAACTACAGAACACTACACGGTTCTGTAGCATGGCCTGACATGCTCTTGGCCTGTTTTTAAAATCGATTGAAAACATACTAAAGATATCCCAAATCCGTACCCCAATCAAATCAGTCTCTAAAAGCATCTTAAGTAAAAATTAAAACCCTGATAGACCCTAAACCCTAATAAAATCAAGGGACGTGCCAAAAAACATAGATTATTCTGAGGAAATTATTTTTCGATAACGTATTGAAAAGGATTGATATTCATTTTGTTAGGTTCTGATTTCAAATTAGGAATTCTAGTAAGGATTGAATGCCTTGTGGTTCTGTTGGTAATGACCCTGCCTGCGAAGCTGGAAGTCCAGGGTTCAACCGGCGGGGACATCTTGGTGAATTTAACACAAAAAAATATGTTCCGTAGTCATGGATACTTATTTTATATGTATTTATATAAACTATCGTGATGCATATTGCCAGCCTCCGTAGCCTAGTTGGTTGCCTGCCTACGAAGCTGGAGGTTCCAGATTCACATCCTGGCGAGGGGATTATTTGTGTATGTACTCGTATAGGTATTTATCACAAATATTTGTTTCTGGCTTACCATTGGACTTATTTTTCGATAGTTGAATATAGGCCTCGTTGTAAAATTTGATCAATACGAGTAAATATTTTAAGTCAAACTAAGGGTGCCTGGTGGGTGAAATTTCGAAATATCTAGTTGAAGTAACTCGAGATCGAAGAACTGGCGAATCCTCCAATAGCGTATCAGTAGCAATAGAGGAATAACTCATCCTTAGTACAACCAAAAGGGCTTGTTTCAGATGTAAGGGAGTGTAGTTAAAATAGTTTAATTTAATGAATAAACTTATGTTGTATTCATTTGTAAATCATTATGGGTGGTTTCTAACTTATTCAAAACCTTAATTTCAGTTAGGTTCGTAACGACAATTAAGTGCAATATCTTTAGGCATTTAAGCTTGATCGGCGTTTCAATATCGCTTATAGCTTAAAAAAACACCAAAATCTTAGTGTGTGATTGTCGTTACAAGCCTGACTAAAAATAAGAATTTTTGATTTCACACTAATTGGGTCTAATAGTGAGAAAGTTCTAAAATTAGATGAATAGTACCTACATATTAACTTCCTCATCATCATCAGCCTATGATAATCCACTGCTGGATGTAAATTTCTCCTGTCAACTATGCGTATAGACACATTAGGAGGTAAATGCCCATAATCGCCACGCTGGGCAAGCGGATTGGCAATCGCAGTAATGTGTCCACTGTGATGACGCTGCTGCCCATCATCAATCTTTTATCAAATAATAGTCAGTGACACTTCAATCCCTTAGTCGACTCTAACGACACCCGCAGGAGGAGATGGGGTGGTGCCAAATGTATTCTTACTGCCGTCACCACACGCCGAAGTGTGTTTGTTGAGTAAAGCGACTACGAATACGTGAGCTAAAAACTACGGTAATAAAAATAAGCACTTTCCAACACGTATCTTGTCAAAACACGATGTAAACAAGTAAAGAATTGAAAAAAAGCGTAACTTCCCGGTAAACATTGCTGGCCTGATAAGTCGTTTGGCCGGCGGCCAGGAAAAATTGAATTCACCTGTCCGCAGTGGCGGCGTCATTTTCTCTTGAAATTTGTCGAATTTTCAAATGTCAGTGTGACTTGGGTCGGGTTAGCGGAAATTGTGTTAGAGTGTACGCCGTGACGTGTAAGATGGCTGCGTGCTTATTTTATTGTGGCTTATTACAGACCTACATATTTTATATTGATTTCATCAGTCATAATTTAACAACAAATGAGTCTTCATTGCGTAGACTTACGTTTTATCACAGAATACATTATGGTTTCTGGAGGTTACGTGTTCGAATGCATTGCCCGGCGAGGGCATTATTTGTGTATTTATTTATCACTAATATTTAGTCCTTGGTCGTGACTGTCTGTGTATTTAAGTATCTATTCTATATATCTAACGTCGCTTGGTACCCACATCACAAGCCTTAATTAGCTTACAGTGTGACTACGTCGATTTGTGTAGGATGTGCCAAGAATTGATTATTTTATTATTTATTTATTTGATAGTAAAGGACAAAATATATTAATATTGCATTTTATGTATGGGAAGATAACGGAAAATTATAAATAAAGCAGGGTTAACATCTATAATTTGCTTACTGACCCAAATAATTACAAACGGTACCCTTTTATTACATAGCGTGACACGCTTGCAAATTACTATTTTTACAGCCATGTCACAGAAACATCACACAACTGTAATCTAAAAGGGCCTAAATGCAACGATTATATAATCCTCATACGTAGTTCTTATATGCGTACGGCAACGCATAATCTTTATGAATAATAAACCGGAGGGAAAGTTGAGTTTACGACGCAGGTATGCAATAAACGCGGGTTTTCCGGCCTAGAGTGGTAAAGATGGGGGCTTTTTACGGGGTATTGTCGCTTAGTCCCTTGTTAGATAAAGTTGTAATTTATGACTGGATTTGCACAAAACGTGGATTGAGGTGGAATTTTGATAAAAGAAATATTGGTTTTGGAAGGTATCATCATCATGACTATATTTAGATATTTTTCTAACAGGAACGAGAGATTGACTAAATCGAGCATCGACATATAACTGTTATCGATGAGTACATCCTATTCTTATAAACATACTAACTTCGTAAAATCAGGAAACTAAAAATACAGGACCCATCAACGCTTTATGTTTAAATATCTATTACATCACATGAAGTAAAGTAAAATACAAAAAATAAATTTTATATTTTCAAAAATCTAATCAAAGAGTGGACAGATAAATATGTACACATTACTAGTTACGTGTTTTCACGAAAGACCAGCGTCAAGGTACTAACAAGTATCGTGACATTAAAGCTGAGTAAAAACCTTTTCAGTAACGCTTTCAAAATTAATTATATGTTATAGTTTGTACCTATGTTTGTATTTTAAGTGCACTGAATAAATTATTTTTCTTCTTCTTTCTTTTCAATTATTGCCTATAGCGTTAGAGTGTTTCTTATTAGTCTGTGTTCTTTTAATGGGTACAAAATACAAGGTATAAGGAAAATAATGCACCTATCGTTTTGAATATGGTTTACATTCTTGTAGATTATCTTTAACTAAGTTACTGCGTATTATTTATTAATTACATTCATTTATCGATTACTACAAGACTTATCGATAGCAATTATGTCGATGTTTAATTTTGTCAATCTCTCATTCCTGCTAGAATAATATCTAGGTATAATCAGGACACTGCTCACTGCTAGCCAACGGCCTCTCTTATTGCCTATGCGTTAAGAGATAAATGGCCATAATCGCCACGCTGAAGCGGGTTGGCGATTGCAGTAGTATCTATGTGTCAATTCTAATGACGCAGCTGCCCTTAGTCGATTCTTACGACAACAGTGGGAAAAGTTGCGGTGCGACAAATTACTGCCTTTTTGAAAGCCATCCGAAGATTATTGAAGTCGCAATGAGAAAGTGCTTTGCCAAAGCCCGAGGATACTACTGACAAGAATTCTCTTAGGTTGGGTATTCCTAGAAATCATCATCATCAGCCTATGATAGTCCACTGCTGGACGTAGGTCTCTCCTATTAACTATGCGTATAGACGCATTAGGAGGTAAATGCATATAATCGCCACGCTGGGCAAGCGGATTGGCGATCGCAGTAATGTGTCCACTATGATGACACTGCTGCCCATCATCAATCTTTTATTAAATAATGGTCAGTGACACTTCAATACCTTAGTCGACTCTTACGACACCCGCAAGAGGAGTTGGGGTGGTGACAAATGTATTCTTACTGCCGTCACCACACGGCAAATCCCTAGAAATCATAAACTATTTATGTGAGTAACCCCGGTACACATACTAAATATTCGAATATGTTTAAGTCTCACATTAGTTATATTCTATTTTTAAAACCTAATAACAGAATATCATATTTTTATTATCACCCCTAGGTCGTGTAATAAACCTATTTTATACAATCCGCCCTAATACCTTAACTACGAATACAGAAATCCTTTTTTATTTTGTATTTTTCACATGAAATAAAAACTATTTCGCTTGGCACCTATAACGTTGCTTTTATATGTGCTTTAAAACCCTCGTCACGCTCAAGATTCCAGTATTCAATTAGGTATAACGCTGCTACAAACTGGCGATAGAAAGTCTATTTTAAGAACGATACCTTTTATTTTCCTTTTATACAGGTTTCCTACTATTTAGTTTCCCTTTGATGTGACGTCACATTAAACTTAGCTAAGTATATGACTTAGGTTGTTTACTTTTTGCGATTTTACTTTAACGTTAAATAGAGTCGTCTTCATCATCATCATATCAGCTGAAGAAATCCACTCCTGTGCCATCAGCTTCCAGAGGACTCCCGGGATTATATAATTATTGTCGCTTAGTACCCACATTGAGCTCGTAAGACTAAGTCGATTATAAGATGTCCCAAGATATATATATTTTAAGGTATGCCTTGTCATTAAATGAATTAGGTAGGTACTTAATATCTTAAACTCAAGGAATACATAACATTTTTGATATAAATGTAATATATTATTACGAGATTATAGTGAATTAATTTACACAACTGCTTAATAATATATGAAAATACGTAGTAAACAGAATCAGACAACAAAGAAAATAGTTTTTGTGCTTAAATTGGATAAAAAAACATCCTGAACTAAAGAGTATAATATATAATAGCAATTGGTGATATTATACTACTTAGTATGCCATAAGTTGTTCACGGCGGTAATCTATTTCGTTAGGTAGGTACTTACTTTTCCTCTATCTCGCTCACACGAGTAGGTATGCGGGAAAGTATGAAAGGTATGTTTTCTTAGATAAGTATTTATACTCAAAATAATTTAGAATGTTTACTTTATAATTCGTCTTATTTAAGAGTATTTGTTAATAATAACCATAAATTGGATAAAAGTGCGTCATTGTTCGCAATAATGTGGACATGAACTACAAAGTAGATTAAATAATTAATCATTCAATCGTTTTCAGAAAATTAACTATTTGACACCGGTAACTATGTACACTTTGTAAATATTCACCTTAAAGCGTCAAAATCAAATTTCAAGAAATTATTAATTTGATCAACTTTGGAGTTATATCCACATTATTGCGAACTATGACGCACATTTATTTTGTCCGATCAGTCTCTAAAAGTAACTTACGTTATACATTATATCATCAGCCTATCTCAGTCCACTGCTGGACGTAGGCCTCTCCTATTAACTATGTGTATATCCTATTAACTACGCATTAGCAGGTAAATGCCCATAATCGCCACGCTGGGCAAGCGGATTGGCGATCGCAGTAATGTGTTCACTATGATATTGCTGCTGCCCATCATCAATCTTATATCAAAGAATCATCAGTGACACCTCAATCCCTTAGTCGGCTCTAGCGTTGAAAATGACGAAAAAAATCAAATGTTTTTTTCGGGAATGTATGAACATTTAGTTTTTTTTTCAATTTTTTCGGGTTTTCTATTTCAATTGACTTTTCCTCGGTGACATTGCGTTCTCCTGGTAAAAGTGAAAATTTGACTTAACTCACATATTGGTTGAAAATTGAAATTTAAAGTGGAAAATTTCATTGACTTTTGCGAAAAAAATAACCGGAACAAAAGAGCTGCTTAGAAAGAAACGCTGGAAAATTTCAACGCTAGTCAGCTTTTACGACACCCGCGGGATGAGTTTGGGTGGTAACCTGGTAACAAAATGTATTCTTACTGCTATCACCACATGGTCAACGTGTCATTTACGGTGATAGTAACTTACAATTAAGTTTTAGCAATAAAGACAGTACATTATTAGTGGGAATCCACTAAAGAGAAAATAAATATAATAATGGAATTATAGTTACGCTAACATCTACCGCCGCCACAAACTCATAGCTAGAATAAAGTACGTATATCTCAAGAAGTCTGGCTACCTCATTTCGAGAGATTTACAGCCTCCCTTTTAGAAGTAACGCCAACTAAAGAAATAATCTAGTTTGGATTATTTATAGCCTGGCCGTAGACGCGAACTTATTTTTAATGTTAGCTCTTATTTAATGGAAAAATATAGTGGTATAGTAAACAGTTCATGTAATAGAAAGTCAAGGACAAATTGTGCAAAATTCAATATAAAACTTTATATTTAAAGTAAAATACGGCCTCCGTAGATTAGTGTCTGTGAAGATGAAGGTTCCGGGTTCGAATTTCGATAAGCTAGGTCCAGACGAGTGTAACGTGTAATGTAACATTACTGTTGTCACACAAATAAAAAAAATAAAGCTAAATTTGTCTAAATATATTTAGAAAGTGGTAAATTTAAGATATATAATGTTTGGTCACGTTTGTCGTAGGCCACCTGATTACGTAGGAAACATATGCCAGACTAAACGTATACGTCAATGACATTTAGTGGCAGCTACAAGCGTTTTGCTCGTCAGAAAAAATCATTTGCTATGAGATCACAACCTGGTTAAGGGTTAACCTAGCCCTTGACCGCCCCCGACCCCGCGGCAGACCAAAGAAGCGATGGCTAGATGTCGTGAAGGCTGACATGAGTGTGAATGTGCTTACAGTAGAAGATGCCCAGGATTGCGCAAAGTGGAGGAAATGTAGCAGGAAAGCGGACCCTGGCAAAGGCCGGGATAACGCTAGGTAGAAGAAGAATGTTTCACAGCAGGTTTAAATAAAAAAGATGTTAACATGATTAGCTGTAGGTCATGCCAACACGGTTCGCGCTAAAACCGATAAGTTCCGAGTTTACCCGAACGAAGGTAATAAGTTTGAGCATTTGGTAGGGAGCGCCAATTTGTTCTGAACCTTCGTGCTCGTAACATATCTTGATCTGTTATACCTAACTGTGTTCTACAGGGTGTTTTTTTTCAACCGTTCAAATTCTACGTAGTGAATGTGTAGGTCATACTGACCAACTTTTACTATGGGGACAAAGTGGAAATCGCGAAAAAAAAATCAGCTGTTTCATACATTTCGGCCGACGTAATGCCGCCAATTTGTATGAAACAGCTGATTTTTTTTCGCGATTTCAACGTTGTCCCCATAGTAAAAGTTGGTGAGTATGACCTACACATTCACTACGTAGAATTTGAACGGTCGAAAAAAAAACACCCTGTATATCATTGTATTTGTTAGTAATAATAATATTGATTAAAAGGCATCTGTATTGTGAACACTTGTTTGAGTTTATATTACGTGTCAAAGTCAAAGTCAAATAATTCTTTTTTCAAATTGGAATAGCAACAAACTCTTTTAAATCGTCTAGGTATTAAAACTACTTCCGGTTCGAACCCTACACCGCTGACCCAAGAAGAACCGGTAAGAAACTTGGCGGGAATTATTTTTCAAACAATCATGGTACATCTTACAACTAAAATGCATTAGAAAAAAAAAACATAAAATTGATTTTAAATAAATTGACATATAATAATAATAACAAGAGATGTAAAGTCTCTAAGAAGTCAGAACATTTATAAGTAATAATTTATAGAGAAGTAAAGGCTCGTTTTACATTACACTGTAAATTACATAACACGTTACACTCGTCTGGACCCGGTTATAAGGGCATGCCGTGTGTGTTGTATCATTAATCTTACAAAAAATTTGTTCCTCAATCATTGGTTGTTTTCTAATAGTTAAGTATATGAAATAAAACTATGAAAACGTATAAGCTAGCGTATATTAACTAATTTTAACTTCATTCCGACGTTTTGAACACTGTAACCACGAACCCTGTAATGTGTTTTATTTCATGTGTAATCCTTGCAGTAACCGAAGAAAATATTAGTTAAGTATATGTTTATTCTCGTATAATGTATACGATTATATTTTTGTAATTTAAACGAATATATTCCTACGGAGCCCCAAAAATATAGAAGAGAAAAACTCCTAAAAACAATGTTCCGAAGTGTCCCAGTTTTCAACAAAAAAAATCTACTAACAAGGTGAACAACACAGCTAAAGGGGGACTTAAGGCAGCAATTTCTTTTAAACGACATGCTTTTAACATTCTTGTTTCCTTAGTTTCAGAAAGTTGATACGTTTCAAGAAAACTTTTTTTTTATAAGCGGATTCCCTTCAAAATAGCATGCGTCGCGGTGTAAATCGATGCACTGAAAAGAATTTAGCTAGTGGCTTCATTCCAAATCCTACCTTCGGCGTTGTTTTACTTTGATATAATGACGTCTAATAGTTATTTAAAGGACTATGCAACAGAACGGACCAAAATTCAACAGAGAAGGGAGTAGTGTCATTAAAAAGGTGTCTTTATTTCATTCTATAGGTGCAAAGTCATTGGATAATTTTATATGAGTAAGGCGTTCTGCGGGTACTCTCTAATTAAATCATCGTCGTCCAGAGCACGGACCTCTTTAGTGTGTAACCTTAGAGATAGAGGCGGCCTTGGCTGTCATTTTCATAGAAATCGACCGTGTCAGGTAATTTTGACATGTTAATGTAAATAGTGTTGTGGTATGGCTCGATATTTTTATCGATAGATAAAAACCAACAGTTATTTGACTAAAAATGTTACTTGAAAAAAGCTATTCAAACATTCTCATTTTTAAAATCTCACTAAAATGATGTCGTTATGAATGATATAAAAACAGTAAAATTTATACTTTTATTTGAATTTATATTTACAATAAGTACCTACTTACATTAAGTTTTTAGCTTTAAGGTTAAAGTTAAACAACAAGTGTTAAGGGTAAGGCTAGACAGAGGTTAAACAACAGGCGGTCTTAAGACCTAGGTCTAGTTATATATATGTTACCTTTGCATTGGTTTGTTTGTTCAAGGTGTGCAAACTATATCTACTTATATTACGTTATAAAACGCAAAAAGAAAATGTAGATATATCATAGGTGCTTAAATTAAAATTGTAACTATAAATGGGAACTAAAATTAAACGATCAACTGTAAGGACTTTAGATGGTTAGGTAATTTAGGTATTATACAAGGTGGAATTCGACGAGGGACCTTTACGGAAATGGGAGATAGTTAAGGCTATACTGAGCAACTTTTACTATGGGACCAACCCCGAAATCGTATAAAAAAAAAATATCCATACAAAAAGGTACGGCATGTATACACACAATGTATGAAAGTCATTTTTTTTACGATTTTGGGGTTGGTCCCATAGTAAAAGTTGCTCATATAGCCTTAACTATCTCCCATTTCCGTAAAGGTCCCTCGTCGAATTCCACCTTGTATATGAGGACAGATTAACTAGATGTATAAATGTATAAAGATATTTTTAAATTCGTAAATTGTACCGTTTTACGTTTTCTTGAAAGATTATCAGATGGGTTACTTGGGACAAGAAACACCTGGAAATTACATACTTAAATTAATATGTATTAACAGATAACATCAGAAATCCTTTAAAAGGTACTTTACTTTTAAAACATAATAGCAAAGCTAACTTACCTTGTCAAACGCAGGATGGAGTTTTAAAGTTGGACAGGCATTGGATGACAATATAGATCTTGGATTTGTTTTTACAAAACAGTCATTTTGGAAGTGGTCCGAACAAATTGTGTCGTGTTTTTGCGGAAACCAGTTCAACTTTCCAGTCGCCGTTATCCAGCGTTCTCTGACACATGGTTCTATAGGAAATCTAAAAATTAAGTCAGAATTTCTTAAACTATATGTTTTTGTATAGTTGCTTCATTGTCTGCACTCTAGATAAATATTATATTATTGCTAAATATAAATAAATAGATAAATGTTTGGGGGACAGTCTCATACAAATCAACCTAGCCCCGAACTAAGCAAAGCTTGTACTATGGGTGCTAGGCGACGATATAAATAGAGAAATACACATAATTATACTTACTTATACATAGGAAATGTCCGTAACTCGGGAACAAATTTTGAATTTCTACTAACACCGTTTAGTTGTAAGAGTTTACATAGACTATCGATAACAAAATCAGCGTCGTGTCTCTTCATTATGTCTCTCGCCCATACTAATTTTATATTGAATTTAATATAACTTTTTTTACTTACCTGTGATAGGAAACGTTTGAATTTTGTTTATTAACGTACGTAGACTGTTTCCTGCACCAGATTACAGAGCAATGTGGCATTCTTGGTATATTTTTATAGTTTATATACCCATGACGTCCCGAGAGGTACTGACAGCACATATGCGTAAAACGCATATGCGCGGCACGGGTTTTGTCTGTCACGCCGTCTCTCTATAGGCGCCCTAAGAGTTCCAACCTCCTTGCACCATTCATATTTGCTCTGACTAAAATACAAATATCTCAGTTATACCTCCTATGGAATTAAACATAGCGTCTATAGAATGAAATGAAATAACTGTAAATACTTACTTAATGACATAACTTTCAACTATGTTGGTTTTTGGTCCACTTTCCATACAACCGAACGCTGCCCATGGTCCTTTAAATAGTTAGTTTTTATGTGACGAACTTAGACAACTGAGCTCGCAGCCCACCTGACAGAAAGCAGTAACTGAGGCCCATGGACATAGCGATAAAAAATCGCCTATGCGCTGCCTACCCTGAGGACTTAGATGGATTGCCTCTATCTATGCCAGTAATTACACCGACTATCTTACTCCCAAACCGAAACACAGCAGTGCAAACACTGCTATTTATTAGTAGTATTGTTACTTAGGCCATCCTTTGCGACACGACGATTTGATCAAGACCATCATAGAGGGAAAAGTAGAAGGCAGAAGGAAGAGTGGCAGGCCAAGATTAGCATACATGGACCAACTGAAAGAGAAAGTGGAAGTCGCGTCGTATCAGGATTTTAAAGAAAAGGCTTTGCTCCACCGACAAGAGCGCAGCTCTTAAATTTATGATGATGATTATTACTTTAAAATACAACTCACATTTATTAAAACAATTTGAGTTGTTCTACAAAATACAACCATTTTAATCAAAAAAGCTGACTGAAATAAACACAAAGCAATCGGTTTATTTAGTAAAGTCACAGTTATGAAATTTACTTTGAAAACTTAAAATCAATTGGTAAACTTCCGTCAACACTGCTCTGAGCCGAGTAATGGCGTTGCGTCGCCGACTGTACGCACTTTCACTTAAGGACTTGTGTTGTTGATTGTACACCACAGAATACTTTGTAGAGGGTCCACTTAAAAGTTGTTGGTAGACCACTAAAGTGATACGGTCGGGTCCCTATTTCACAGGGACAGGTGCCAAAACTACAATAATTTGTTAGTGTACCTGTATAGTTTTCCTAAGATATTCATTGCGAGTCACTGCATATCTTTTTTAAATCCGCTTAGAAAAAAAAAATTGTGTGTTTAATAAGCACTTTTCCTATAGGCGCTCTGAGAATTTAGACAAGTTTCTGGACCTGACGCCTCAGTGACAAAATTTGTCAATGAGGGTTTTCTAAAATGACGTTCACCAGGGCGGCAGCACTGAGGCGTCAGGTCCAGAAACTTGTCTAAATTCTCAGAGTGCCTATAGTTTCGTGTTTAAAATTTTAAGTTTATTTGACCGACTACTCTGAAAAATCCTCATCATTAAGTATCACTTTTTTTTGCTTTTACGAAGGCTCAAGGTCTAGGGCGGTCTTTAGAATACGAAAATTCCTTGGGGTATGTTTTATTGTTTTATTTACGTACATTAATGCTATTTTGATGCGTTTTTAGCGTAAAATTTTGAATTTGGTATTTTATTATCCTACTTGTATCAAAGTGAGGACGCAAATTTTTTTGTCAGTAAATGCTTTATTTGTAGTTATACTTTTACAAAAAGAAACTAGTAAAAAACCCAATAGTATTTTTTTTATTAAGAAATTTCTTCATTCCAGAATTTCTCAAAATAATTTTTCAAAAATTCATAAAAATTTTCGAAAACTACAAAAAATCGGCTAACATACCGCCTAATGCGTCTATACGCATAGTTAATAAGAGAGGCCTACGCCGGATCCTTATCATCATCATCATCAGCCTATGTTAGCAGTGGACTAACATAGGCTGATGATGATGATGATAAGGTGGACGCAGTGGCTACTTCCCAAATAAGTATCAAAATGCTGGACTACATGGAGTATATTCTGATAGCTCATGACGTGAGGAATCTAAAAAAAATTTTTTGACGTCAAGGTTTGGACCACCCTGTATATATACCGTCCTTCTTGACGTATCCATCAATGGCAAAACCTGGCTTCATGACCACCACGAGCGCCGGTCATGAGCACGAATGTGGCTTGCAAAAACGAATTTGCTTTTAAAGGTTCTGTTACAGGGCGAACAGTGCAACTCACCTTTGATGTTGCACTCCTAATTACGAGATTATTGAGCCCTAATTGATACTTAACTCATAAATTAGGATTTTTTCGCGATTCCACGTTGCTCAGTATGACCGTCCCTAGTACTCCGTTCACTCTTTCTACACGACCTAATTGTCACCATGTATTACATACGAGTAAATTAAAACCAACCTAACCTTATACCTAAATAAATACATATTATTATCTTGGGACATCTTACATAAATCGACCTAGTCCCACGGTAAGCTCAATTAAGGCTTGTGATGTGGGTACCAGGCGAGTATATATATAATAGATAGATACATAAAGATACTTAAATACATAGTTAGACAGCCATGACCATTGACCAAGGAACAAATATTTGTGATAAATAAATATACAAATAATGCCTTTGTCAGGATTCGAACCCGGAATCTTCAGCTTCGTAAGCAGGGTCACTACAAACTAGGCTACTGAAGCTGACATATAAGATTAGCCTTTGTGGCATTGTACCGAGAATGCTGGTGGCATTTCTGTAATATTAACTTGTTTGTGAACGGTCTGTTTCATTCTGCGTCTTCACAACATTACTTAAAACTTGTGTCATTGTCGTTTTGCCTAATTTCCTCGAGTTGGCCAAGTGTTCGCGAACAATACTGGAGCAGATTAGGGGAAGCGCGGGAGATGCTGTACTTTACCGCCTGTTTTCTGTTTAGCGGAAATTCTCTACAAATATTATAATACAAGTAAAATGCTACCTTAACTTGCTTTTTAGTACCTTTGATGGTGTCTTTTTTAGGCTCTAGTGCGAAAAGTGTGCCATCTTACGTCAAGTTCAAAACTTCGTGCAAACGAAATTCGTAACTCGTGTCGATTTAAAACACTCCCTTCGCTCTTTTTTTTTATACCACGTCGGTGGCAAACAAGCATACGGCCCATGGGCATAGTGACCAAAAATCGCCTATGCTCTGCCTACCCTGAGGACTGAAAACATCGCCACTCGTTTCGAATTTCATGTTTTTCGCACTTGTGTCGTAATGTACTATTTTATACAAGTTGCGAACAATAAACAAAAGAAGTTTATAAGTTAACATGGTCATTCATTATAAATTATTAGTATTAGAAGCAAGCTGAAGTGGTAATGGGCAGGCCACATTGCACGCAGAGCGGTCGATGGGGTCGAAATGTGCTCGAGTGGCGACCACGGCTAGGCAAACACAGCGTAGGTCCACCCACAAGATGGACAGACGACCTTATGAAGGTCGCCGGGACACGCTGGATGCAGGTCGCATCTAACCGGTACATGTGGAGGTCCAGAGGGGAGGCCTATGTTCAGCAGTGGACGTCTTATGGCCGAGATGATGATGATTAGAAGCATTCCATGGGCTGTCCTATACAATCGCGTCTAGTTATTAGTTAATGTATATTTTTGAGCAAGTTTTGACTCCTCTGGTCACGAAAGAGAACTTCGAAAAACCCACAATTTTGAAAAAATCATGTTTGTATGGGACATTGGTGGACTTTTTCGTGGCTATTGTTAGCTATTACTGTTTTTTTAAATATTCTATTTACTTGAGGTGTGCAATAAAGAGTATTGTATCGCAGTGTGATTTAAAACGGGGTCTCAATTTCGATACCTAATTATGTTTTTGACCGACTTCGAAACAAACCGTTTTTTTTTGTTATTTGGTGATTATTGAAGACTGTTTTTGCTCACAGCGGCAACCTGTTTGCAATTTTTTTCTTCAATTTCTATGCTCGGTGAGACGTATTTAAAACCTGATTTGAATTTTAAAGGTGCAATCACTTGACAATATAAATATAGATGTTAGCAAACAATC
>JALPQI010018687.1:0-18998 GCA_025490895.1 Thaumatotibia leucotreta
CTCATAGAGGCTGCTGACGAGACTATAAACAAAAATTCTGCCAAAAAACGACACATTCCATCCCCTCCTTGGTGGGACCATGATTGTACAGTAGCGATTAAATCAAGGAAAGATGCAGAAAAGAAATATTGCGCAGAAATGACTGTCGAAAATTTCGAACATTATTTACAGTCCGTACGTGAATGTAAGAAATTATTTAAGAAAAAGAAATTTGAAGGGTGGCGATCTTTTTGCACAAATATTAATCCAAACGTCAGTCCATCTGAGGTCTGGCGTAACATACGTAGATTTAGATCTGTATATAATAGTTCTTCCCCAAAATTGCCTGTTCCATTAGCAGACCGCTTTATGGATCGTCTTGCTCCCCCATCTGCCTCCCCCCATAATCCTGTAACCTCCTGCATTCCTCCCTCCATTTCTGATAATCTCTCTGGACTCAATGCTCCCTTTTCCCTGCTTGAACTTAAAGGAATTTTAGGACGCTTGAAAGACACAACTCCTGGTGAAGATTCAATACCATACTCGTTTATCAAAAATCTTAATGATAAAGTCCTTCTGATTTATTTGAATGTTATTAATGCGATTATGATTTCGGGATGCATTCCTCTGGCATGGAAAACTCAAACTGTTATACCTATACTTAAACCCAACAAACCACCCAGTGAGCCGTCCTCATACCGTCCTATTATTCTTTCGTCAGTGTTGATCAAGGTTGCGGAACATTTAGTGAAAAATCGCCTCGAATGGTTTGTAGAAAGTCGTAATCTCCTAGCAAACTCTCAGTTTGGTTTTAGAAAAAGCAAGAGGACTTTAGACAGTCTTAGTATCTTTACTACGGACATCAGAATTGCTTTTTCTAATAATCATTCTGTTGTCGCAGCTTTCTTAGATATCAGCTCAGCTTACGACAATGTTTTAATATCTGTTCTTAAAGAAAAACTTACCCATCTGAATATACCCATTGTTCTAACAAATTTTATGATTAATATTCTTGGTGAGAGACAAATAAAACTTTCTATTGATAACGTTTCGTTCGTCAGAACTGTATGGAGAGGTTTACCTCAGGGGTCGGTTCTTAGCCCATTATTATACAATCTTTATACACATGACTTAGAACTTGACTTGGGAGGATCAGCCGATGTATTGCAATACGCAGATGATTTACTAATATATAAGTCCGGTCCATCGATTGAATCAAATTGCCGTTCATTAACCTCTACACTCTGTTTATTAGAATCCTGGCTAGACCGCAACGGTTTAGAGTTGTCAGTATCAAAAAGTAAAGCTGTTTTATTTTCTAGAATGCGCAAACCTCCCTCAATTGAAATCAAGTATAGTAATGCTTCTATTCCTTCTGCCAACTCAGTTAAATTCCTTGGAGTCATATTAGACTCGAAGCTTACTGGTCTGCCCCACTGTGAAAGTATAGTTGCTAAATGTGAACGTAATTTAAATATTTTGAGATGTCTAGCAGGTGTATGGTGGGGTGCTCACCCCCTTTCTTTAAAATTAATTTATAATGCCTTAATCAAAAGTGTTCTCGACTACGGTACATTTTTACTCGAGCCAGGTAGTGTTTTTGCTTTTAAAAAATTAGACAGCATTCAATATAAGGCATTAAGAATAATTTTAGGAGCCATGAAATCGTCCCCAATAAATTGCATGCAAGTTGAATGTGTGGAACCACCTCTGAATTTAAGACGACAATTTTTGGCTGATAAATTCTTATTCCGCGCTGTCCAATTTTCTAATCACCCTCTATTAAATAAACTATCAGATCTTTTCAATCTCACTTTGACATGTAATTATTGGAGAAACAAAGAAAAGCCTCGTCTTATCAAAAGTCTAAAGAAATTTGAAGCGATTGAAGCTCCTACTTACCAAACCAAAGTTGCGCCTCTGTTTACCTCAAGTTATGACTGCCTTACCCTACACCCTGATATACACCTGAACATGGGTGTTAATAAATCTGACCTCCATCAAAAATTATCTTTTAATTATGTTGTTGATACAAAGTGGCCCCAATGGCACCGAATATTTACAGATGCTTCCAAGCACTCAACTAATGGATGTGTCGGGGTAGGTCTATACCACGCACAATACAACATTCATCAAAAGATAAAACTCCCCCCCGAATCCTCAGTATTCACAGGGGAATGTTTTGGACTTTTAAAAGCTGTGGAATATATTTTGTTATTTAAATTAAATAAAACTGTTATTTTTTCGGACTCATTAAGTGCTCTCCAGTCATTAAACCGTTATCCGTTTGGGACACGTAATCAGTTTCCAATAATGATAGAAATTAGAAAATTGCTACTATTATGCTCATCGAAAAACCTTTCAGTATCCTTCGCGTGGATTCCAGCTCATTGCGGTATATCAGGTAACGAGAGAGCTGATGGGATTGCTAACGACGCTATAGCTTCCGGAGATCGCTTCCCATACAAAAATTATTCCCATGACTTAGCTATTTTACCCAGAGTTTATCTTAGGGATGCTTGGAATGAAGTATGGACATTAAATAGGTCTAAGGGTCATCACTACCGTTCTATACAGCCGACTATCCCAGTGAAACCTTGGTTTTCTAAACTCAGACTCGGTAAAAAAGCTACATCAATTTTATCACGTATGCGTTTGGGTCATGTTTGCTCTCCGATGCACCTCGCCAAATTAAAAATTATTAATAACCAATCTTGCCAATGCGGGTGCCCTGAAGGCGACTTAAACCATATTTTTTTGGCTTGCCCTCTAAATTATCGTTCCTACTTTTTTGAAAAACTCGCTTCCCTTAATATCCCATTCCCGCTTTCCATCCCTAGTTTATTATATTCATTCGATTCCGACATATACAAAATTCTATCAGATTTTATTACACTTAATAACATCAAAATTTAAGCCTATATATTTTTGCATAACGCATACTTTCATCCATCTATCCCATTATCCACTGATCTTTTATATCCTTTTCCAAATTCCGTTTCTACCTTTTCCGTAAATCTATCCCGTTTCCCCGTTTTTGTTACCCGGGCCAAATGCACAAACCGTGCGAAGGCCGAAGAAAAAAAAAAAAAAAAAAAAAAAAAAACATAATCGCAATTTATTACTGTTGCTGTGAAGTACGCAATACAAAAGCGAATTGTTTTTTGCATTATTCGATAACCCGGTGATGGACGTGCCGCACTCATGTTGCTGCTGCCTGCGGGGTGCTCCGGACAAGGACCTGACGACGCCGTACACAGAACACGGCATAACGGAGATATATTCCGACATGTTGGAGCAGTGCTTCGATATACATGTGCGTCCTCGTTGATGTTATAATAATTATCTCCACTTGATTTAGGAATACTTGTTTTTAAAATGTATCCAGCGGCATGTTTTTTCAATACGATATAATTACACGGGCAGATGCCGTCTGACGGCTCGGGCTCGCGCGGCATCTGCTGGAAGTGCGTGGGCCGCCTGCGAGACGCGAGCGACTTCAAGCGGCAAGTGCAGCGCTGCCAGGCCGAGCTGCAGGGAGAGATCTGTGTCAAAGGTAAGAAAGCCTCAAGTTTTACCTACAAGAAGCCTCAAGATCTATGAGTTTCAAACATCTGTCAAACATGGAATACTGGTATTACTATCACATTTCCTCAGACAAGGAGTTGATGGCTGATTTTTCACCATATAGTGAGCAGATAGAATTGTAATTGGTAGCTAAAAGTATAGGCAGTAACTAGTAGCTTTTTAAATAATGTTTAGTAAACTGACTTGAGTTATGTTTGTTCTCTTTAGAGGAAGAAGAGGCAGTGGAGCTTGAGCTGCAGGATGGAGACGGGGCCAGTGAGGAGCCTGTGCTGTGTGAGTACCTGGGGCCTATTTCTCGAAAGCTTGTAACTTGTAATACAAGCTGAAGTCGTTATCTAGTTATTAGTGTATTACAAGTGAAGGTCTCTTTTTAACACTATTAATTAGATAAGGACTTCTGCTTGTATTGCATGTTACAATACTGAGAATACTGTGAATGTAACTAGCCATAAACACAAGTAGCTGCAACATGTTACATCATTTACTACTCATTGTCAAGTGTAAATAGCGTATTGTTTGAAAAATCAATTTTATGCAGGTGAAGAGCACCCGATGAAAACAGAGATGTTGTTTGGAGATCTGCCGGAACATCAGCGTGATGAGATGTTGTGTGAGTATTTACAAATGGTTTGATTGCAGAGATACACTAGCTGGCTCAGATTACGTTACAATAAACTAGAACTACTTGGTATTATTATGAACCATAACAATGAGCCAAAGACATGTCATGTGAGTTACTGAATAAGTTATTTAATTGTATGTTTGTATAAGTTGTACATATAATTTTTTATTGCTAAGTAAGTTGTTTAATTATATGTTTGATTCAGGTGAAGATCCTCTAGCCAAGCCAGAGATTGTGGACGAAGATGAGAAAAGTTTGGAGTTGTTGTGTGAGTATCAGCTTACAAAAACGATGTGACTAATTAATCAATAAATTGAAAACAAATGAAGCTATGGAGATGTCGTTCATAAAAGTTTGTATCACATTGGCGAGCTTCGGTAGCTTAGTTAGCAAGAAAAATAAATTTGAAGAAACAAATTCTGACTACTACATATTATTTTCTTTTTGTCTTTTTTTAAAAAGACAAACTCTACGGCAATTATTGATCACGCATTGTAATTAGGGCCACGGCCCACGAATAACTGTGTTGGCGATAGAAGGCACGATTTTTCAAATATTTCAGTTTATTATTTATTTTTAGAACATATGTTATACCTTTATAAAATCGTTCAAACCTTCCATTCCAACACTATCTGTAGAATGACAAAGTTACAGTATTAACATGTGAAGTTCAGCAACTCAACTACAGATGCCGTAACCGGCGTTCAATTTCTGTCCCTCTCGCACTCGCGTGGTCTCACGTTTGACTTGTATTGTTGTTGCAGTCTGTCCTCGCGCCCGGCGACAGCTCGCGATGACTTGCTCCGTGAGGCTCGAGCGCCTCCGCGGCGATGAGGGACACACGAGCATGCGCGGTGGGGAGAAACCTTACACGTGTGAACACTGCGGCGATCGTTACACTGATAAGTTTATTTTAAGGAATCACATACAACGCACTCACCGTTTGTTATATTGTGCTTTTTGTAGTAGTAAATTTAATACGAAATTGCGTTTACTAGAGCACGAGAAGAGAGAACATGGTGTGTCGTATTTCATGTGTGATGTGTGTGAGTACACGACAGGTCATAAAAACAATTTGCGGGCCCATATAAAGAATCACAATGTAAATACATGTCCCAATAAAGGTAATTCACACAAACAACAAAAGATCCGCGCCGGGAGAAAGACTTACAAATGTAGCACTTGTGATTACAAGAGTAACGGCAAAATAAGCTTTCTACTTCACAAAATGATACATACTGGCAAGGAGCCTTTTCAGTGTAGCCACTGTGATTACACAAGCCCCTGGAAATCACGGCTTGTAAGACATCAAATGGTACATACGGGACTGAAGCTATTTCAATGTAGCCTATGCAACAAAAAATTCAGTCAGAAATCAATTCTACAAAGACATGAGATGACACACACTGGCGTTAAGCCTTACAAATGTAATCTCTGTGAGTACACGTGCATTACGCGTAGTAACTTGAGAGTTCACCAGATGATTCATACTGGAGAGAAGCCATTTAAATGCAGCACATGTAACTTTAAGTTTAGAGAGAAACAAAGTCTAAAACGTCATGAGAAAACACACACTGGCGTTAAGCCTTACAAATGTAATCTCTGCGAGTACAGGTGTAATGATCGTTGTACATTCCGAATTCACCAGACGATTCATACTGGCGAGAAACCGTTTAAATGCAGCACATGTAACAAACAATTCAGTAAGCGACAACACTTACTAAGACATGAGATGACACACACTGGCGTTAAGCCTCACAAATGTAATCTCTGTGAGTACAGGTGCATTACTAAGCAACACTTACGAAACCACCAGATGATTCATACTGGGGAGAAGCCGTTTAAATGCAGCACATGTGATTCGAAGTTCAGTCGGAAATCGCATCTACAAATTCATGAGATGACACACACTGGCGTTAAGCCTTACAAATGTAATCTCTGTGAGTACAGGTGTGGCACTAGTTCGGATTTACGAAGGCATCAGAGGATTCATACTAGGAAGAAGCCATCACACTTACGAAGTCATGAGATGTCACACGCTGGGGATAAGCCTCACAAATGTAATTTTTGTGAGTACAGGTGTATTACAAAGACAGAGTTACGAAGGCACCAGAAGATTCATTCCGGGTAGGAGGTATTTACATATTTAACTCTACACTTAATATGCTAGTAAATATATAATAATACGTTTTAGAAAGACACGTTAAAGGTGAACAACGTTAGTGTAGTGTCCGCGAGTGGTCGGGGAGGAGGCCCGCGAGACTGAACTCGACGGTTGCTGTTGCTGTTTGCGCTACGTAAGCATGAGGTCGAAACAACTGTCAGATTCATAGCTGAACATTAAATATCGAAATTCTATTGTATTTGGAAGTTTATTGATTTGGTAATGGATTGCGACCTCAAACGGTCGCTGAACTGAAGATTGACCTCTAAAACAGGGGTGTAAAGTCACTGGTTTTAAGAATAAATAAACCTGATTATAACTTCCATGTATTTATAGCTGTTATATATCAGAGTATCAGACGATGTTCTATCGAGGAATGTGTAACTTGTCATAAGTATATGTATACTCTTAAAAGACTTAATATGAAATATAAATAAAATATACTGTATGTGTTAGTATAATTATTTGAATGAATTATAAATAATGCCACAAATTATTGCTTTCTTATTATATAAGGTGCTTTCAAATTAGTCACGGATACCTTAGGGTATGCATGTGTTCATGATAACGGACAACTTTCCTTATGAGACTCATATCGAAATCTTGAAAAAAAAAATCGCCTTTTCATACAAAGTGGTTTCATCGGGTGATCAACATTTCATAAAAAGTGATTTTGTTTTTTCGATTTTTCGATATGAGTCCCATAAGTAAAATGATTCCTTATCATGAACAAATGCATACCCTAAGGTATCCGTGACTAATTTGAAAACACCCTGTATATTAATTTACGAGAATGAATAAATGTTGTAACATCAAACCGAGAAGTAAAACAAAATATTAACAAACACGAATACAAAATAAATAAAGATCGAACATTTGGAGCAATTATCTCTGTCAGTTCCATCATCATCATCATTCTCGACCGATAAACGTCCACTGCCCACTGAGCAAGCGAAAGTTTCTGTAACAATCCCGAAATGAATATTTGGGAGGCTGTAACTTTCAAATGCAAGGTTGCAATGTCATGGCAAGCTCTGAGCAAGCTCATGGCAATGCTGAAACGGCCAAACGTTTCATGTCATTTGCAACTTACCCTTAGAGCTCATATGTAAGTTATTAAAACTTTCATATACAAGTTTCTCACAAGTTCCAATTACAACATTATCAGAAGTGTGTTATTGTAATTTCTGTAAAGTTACTATCGGTACTTTGTAGATATATTACGTGGGAATGTTTTGTGCAAGTTTCATAGGAAACATTGCTAGAATCGATATTTTGTAAGGTTCTGTCAAGTTACTATCGGTACTTTGTAGAGACATAACGTGGGAAAGTTTTGTGCAAGTTTCATACGGAGCATTGCTAGAACCGACATTTTGTAAGGTTCTGTCAAGTTACTATCGGTACTTTGTAGAGACTTTACGTGGGAAAGTTTTGTGCAAGTTTCATACGAAGCATTGCTAGAATCGACATTTTGTATGGTTCTGTCAAGTTACTATCGGTACTTTGTAGAGACATTACGTGGGAAAGTTTCGTGCAAGTTTCATACGAAGCATTGCTAGAATCGACATTTTGTAAGGTTCTGTCAAGTTACTATCGGTACTTTGTAGAGACATTACGTGCGAAAGTTTCGTGCAAGTTTCATACGAAGCATTGCTAGAATCGACATTTTGTAAGGTTCTGTCAAGTTACTATCGGTACTTTGTAGAGACATTACGTGCGAAAGTTTCGTGCAAGTTTCATACGAAGCATTGCTAGAATCTACATTTTGTAAGGTCCAGTCAAGTTACTATCGGTACTTTGTAGAGACATTACGTGGTACTTGTCCACTTGCAACTTATTGTAACTACAAATGTAAGCTCGTGGGGTTGATTAATATTAATGGTTGAGGCAACCTTGCGTGCGAACTTGTGTATACGTTTGTAAATGTAATTTATTGTAAGTTGCTTGAAACCGCCATCCGAAATATGTACAGGGTGTCCCATAAATAATGGATCACCCTGACACCCGAGGTAGGTCGACCCAAGAGGTACCTAACCAACATAACATGACCTCAGTAAAAGTTGGACGGTTTTCGAGATTTTGCCAATTTTACGTTTTTTTTTTCTAACTTGCCCTCTTTTTTACACGTTAAGTGCTATAATTTGCTTAAATACCTTTTGTGCTATTAATTTTTCATCGTTACTCTATCAGGAATAGTTAAATTTTATAAAACAAGTAATATTTTAATAAAAAACTTATGTCAAATGCGAAAGAAACTCGGATTAATTTAAAATAAATAATAAGCAATAACAATTATTTTGCTTTTAGTCGTATGCCATGAAAAAAAATACTAGCCAAATAATTGTTATTGCTCATTTTTTTTTTGCAAATTAATAGAGTTTCTTTCGCATTTAACATAAGTTTTTAATAAAATATCACTTGTTTTATAAAATTTAACTATTTCTGATAAAGTTATGAAGAAAAATTAATAGCACAAAAGCTATTCAAGCAAATTATAGTACTTAACGTGTAAAAAAGAGGGCAAGTTTAAAAAAAAAAACGTAAAATTGGCAATATCTCGAAAACCGTCCAACTTTTACTAAGGTCATGTTTTATGTTGGGTAGGTACCTCTTGGGTCGACCTACCTCGGGTGTGAGGGTGGTCCATTATTTATGGGACACCCTGTATATATATATAGCGGTCTGTATATAGCGGTGTAGGCAAAGCTCCATAGGTCTCAAACATCTATTTCATACGCGTCAACTAGGAGCAATTGGACTTCATGCAAAATAAACGACACTGACAATGTCAACGTCACTGACAACTTTGTTAGGGTCGTAGGACTTTGTATCGTAACTTTACATAAAAATATTGATTGTGTAGGATAATAAACTATTATCAATGTAGATTTATAGCTATTTAAAAATTAAAGTACCTAAATCAATGGCTACCTACTTTAAATTAACAACATTAAAATACTATCCACATATTGATCTTGAAAGTTAGTTAAATACTATAAATATTTGTTAAAAACGAAATCAAATAAACGTCAATCGTAACATATTCTTAACAATTAATATTTTTTTTATGTAACGTTACAACTTCCAAGTGCTTTCTTGTTATGCGTAAAGAAATGAATAAATATTTGAGACGCGTGAAGCTTTGCCTGCACCGCTATATACAGATATATCAAGATTTGGTATACAAGACATGTCTCCGTGGCCTGTTTACTATACTAATACTAACAGTGTGCAGCAACTTACAACAAATTACCTTTACAGACTTATATAAAAACGATCACACATATTGAACATATTCAGCGCCAGTCGCTACGCCGCTACACGCGTAGTCGATACCCGTGGGTTTGTGTAGAGGATATGTAGCGGAAAGCGACTACGAACATTGAACTCCCTAGTGGCGTTCTTGGCGCTGAATGTGTTAAGCACTATTATAGTTACATTGCCTCAACTAACAATATTAAAAAGTGAGAGAAAAATATATACAATGCTCATTAGAAAATTGTGTTTATTCAAACTAAAAAAAAGAAGAAATACGTATGCCAACAACACATTAAAAAGTCATCTAAGCGCAGGTGGTTTATCTCTACCAATGCTGCTATAAATCTCTTTATCTTGCTAGTCTTCGTGATCGTCAGGATGGCGGGTGCACATCAACAAATGGAGCTGATTTCACGCACATTTGGCACATTGCTAGCACTAAGTCCTAAAGTATACCGCAGCTCCATTTGTTGATGTACATCCGCCATCCTGACGAATGACGATCACCTAATCTTCTACTTGTGTTTAACAGTTTAATACGGTTAACTAATCATTTAATACGATCACTTCTGGGCCATGGACGTTAGACACGTCCGAAACCTCAAGGTAAAGGAATTGCTTCCTTAAACCTTATTCACGTGTGGTACTATACAGCACGTCCACGTATAAGTTTATTGTTTCTTTTGTGGTACATATTCATGAAAAGAAATGTACTTCTATGTACTTATGTTTAAAAAAATGTACCTGCACGGTTTTGGCATAGCGAGATACAGGTCGTGGTAATGCTGAGTAGGTACTCCCTGGTAGCGATGTAGGTAACGAATACTCGCATTCGCGAATATTCGCATGTTTTAAAATATTTGGATTCGTATTCGCATTCGCAAAAAATTGACGCGAATATTGCGAATATGTTTATCTAATTATTTCATTCACTTAATGCAGGAAGTACTACATTCTAAGTTGACCTTAATACCTACATGTCTAGGTAAACAAAAACATGTGACTCTAAAAATTATACATTTAAACTGAACGATGAATAAAATGTTATATTTCAGTTAATGCCTTTGGTGTATATGTATGTATAATACCCAATATTCGCATTCGCGAATATGAATCGCAAATATTCGCATTCGCGAATATTCCAAAACCGATATTCGTTACATCGCTACTCCCTGGCACGACCACACCATATTTATGGGTAAATCAATGGTCAAATGAATACAAAACAAATGTACTCAAATTGTACTATCTAAAAGCACATCAAAATGCCCAAAACCACTCTCACATTTTGTACTCATTTGACCATTAATTTACCCATAAATATGGTGTGGTCGTGCCAGGGAGTACCTACTCAGCACAACCACGACCTGTATCTCGCTATGCCAAAACCGTGCAGGTACATTTTTAAAAAACATAAGTACATAAAAGTACATTTCTTTTCATGAATATGTACCGCAAAAGAAACAATACACTCATACGTGGACGTGCTGTATAGTACCACACCTTATTCAGAGACCGGCCTGACCAGAAAATTAGGTACGGTCGATTTCTTATCCTATTGCACATATACGAGTACAGTACATACACAGCACAGTACGAGCTTATGGAAATGAACTTTTGGGCTCCGAGTGTAAGTTTGTTTTAAAGGCAAAGGTATGTATATGTACTGTAAGGGTTCTCACCCTTCCTTACAACAATGAAGTTATAAAAGCAACAGTATTGTATTAGTACTAAGGTTCATATGAACGCTGTGTATTTCCGCCTAAATAGGTGTGGTATATAGTCCTACATTACCAAAACAATTCATGTTGAATGTTGAATGAGCTGGTACACAGATTTGAACCATACTACTATCACAATACAGTTGCTTTTAAAACTACACCCCATACAGTAGCTGACCACGGCATAAAAAAATAGTGATAAACCTTGGCCAATCAGCTAAAGAATTAGTAATGTAATCAGTACTTTCGTGTTTGGTTGTAAATTTTGATAAAGCATAATTTGAAGAAGAAACCAACCGTAAATCGGTAAATACAATCACGATAAATACAATCACGTCCGGTTGAAATAATGTCTTATCCCTTTAACCGCTGTATGTCAAAACAGTAATCCTAAATTTGAACTTGGACATTAAGTTAAGGTGTAATTTACATTGCGATGTTGTATTTTATATATATCCGACAACAGCGGTTAAAAGTTTACAACACCGGCGTATATATGACTACTCTATATTCTGTCGTTTAAGTCTAGTTGTAGCATGCTGAATCCAGCACATTGTGTGCCTTTCAAAACTTTCGTCTGTCATATTCGGGAAGCTCTCCTTTACTGCAACTGAAACAAATGATACAAAAGGTTAGTTTATAGAGTAAAAAAATGTTTACATAAATATATTTTCCAATAATAAGTAACGTAACATGTTTGTGTAGACTCCATAGTAAATTTTATTCGTTTTCCTCAAAATCTAATACATAAACAGAAAAAATGAGCTTTTATTACAAACTAGTGATATATTCGTATTTTTTACTGTCAAACTGTATAAAAAAATATATAAAAAACTTACGTTTTAGTCATAGTCATAAATTTCAGAGTGGACAATTTGAAGTTATTTTTCTTGCCAGTCCAGGAACAAAATTGTGCGAGATAATTTGAAAAATCTTTTCTAAGTAACGTTTCACACAATCTCTTTCTTTATTTCCACCAGTGAATCGAAGAAAGTCAAACTGCAACAAAATCAATATGATGAACATGAGTTCTTTGATACAAAATCTCCATTGATATCGCCTTTTTGTTTCTATTGTACCCATTTCATTAAATCTCTTGAATGATTAAAACAAAAAAAATGGTTGGTTGGTAGGTTGATAGCTAAAATTATACTTATGATGAAATGTATGAATAAATGAATATGGGCTGACATTTTAGGGTAATTAATATTCAACATCGTGGCACTCTAAATTATAATTTAATTTCGTAAAAACTAAGCCATGGAACCCATCCTGTAAATTGTCACTTACGATGACGTATATTATTGAAATTTTAAAAATATCTGCTTTTGTATGCATAAGGTATAACAAAAATTACTTATAAAGCTGAAGATGCCATGCCAATTGATTCTTAATATTTTCATCAGTCAAACTTGCTTCAAATGTCTTGGAGTTGTATTAATTAACTCTATCAGAGGCAAATTTGGCAAATTTTTCTTCATCTCTGACTGATGCCCCATTTGCAATAACTGTTCAATCTTGCGAACTCGGTGCATTGTATACGTTACTAAAGCCTTTATTTCTTTTAATTCGGACATTAAATCGCCTGCAACAAGAAATAAACACTCAATAAAGATACAGAGTAATGAAAAGTGAAGCTTAGTCTAGTATTCTTGTGGGATGTGTCTGATGGATATTTCAATTAAATATATTTTTCACTTCTCATGCTCAAAAAGTGCACCTTTATGTCGTGCGTAGACGACATAAAATCGCATTTCATGTTCTAGAGCATAAAAGTAAAATTGTTTTCTAAGGGCTGATTTTTCAATCCTCAGTTAAAAGTATCCGTCAGTTAAAAGTATTACCATCCTTATCGCTGGTCATCAGTCAAAAAAGGATAGAGCTAACATTTATTTGACAGTTACTGTTATCTGGGGATTGAAAAATCAGTACTAAGGCTAAGATGGGCTAAGGTAATCGGTCCCAACAGCCAAACAGTTAAAACATATTGCACAATTTTCTTGATCAGTAAAATAGTATAGCTGACAACATTTGTTATATTTTTTTATTTAATATTAGATTTCTGTATTTTCTGTCATTAAATTTAGTAAATCGCATAAAATAGATATCGATTATCGTTCAAAAATGCTCGGCGCGGCGGTGATAGCTGATAGCTGGGCGAGTATCGCCGTGTCTCTTTTATTTACACAGGAGTGCGTATCTTTTGTTCGTGCTTATAGCCGATAGTTCATAGCTTAGTAGCTCGCGGTGAGACCAGTGCCTAAAAGTATGGCCACACCGTAGCTGTAAACCGGATACAGTTATGACCTATAGTATAAGTTAGATTGCATAAATGCATACCCTTATGAATTGGATGAGGAGTTGGTGGCGGAGATGTAGAATCGTCCCCGTATCGTCTGTTCATTGTTATCTTTCTCTTTAAAGTTGGCTCTTCGAATTCCGAAGAACTGCACAGCTTGGATTTTTCTACTGCAGTAGCTTCTTTCAGGGAAGCTGAGAACAACAGTTAAAAACTTTAGGGTCTGATTTTATCAATAAATAAGATTTGTTCTTAAAATAGTATAATATACTATCTGTCAGATTTGTTTCTAAAAAAGTAGATATGTCACATAATTTAGTAAATATAAAGTCAAAACATACGTAATTAATTACTCGGAAATAATATCAATCATCAAATAATTGTACTGGGGGTCAAAATAATATAAGTCTCAATTACATAAAACTAAGGCCGTGGGTTTTCTGGCCGGCGACCGGCGACTGACGCGTGTCCGCCGCCGACGACGTTCGAATGTTTTGTTCGCGAATGTTTGAGGATGGTTTCTCTGACACGTCGTCGGTTACCCGCTGCCGGCGACGTTTCAGAGAAACCACCCTCAAACATTCGCGAACAAAACATTCGAACGTCGTCGGCGGCGGACACGCGTCAGTCGCCGGTCGTCGGCCAGAAAACCCACGGCCTAAGACACAGACAGATCCCCACCTACATAACTATCATCATAACAGAAAAAATTACTTTGTCTGTACCAAGTCTATAAATAAATAAGACCCACCTCTGGTAAAGTGGTCGGAGGGTCATAAGACTCATAAGCAATGATCGGATTAGGATGTGCAAAATTTTAACAAAACTTGGCAAGTGGACTTGCATTATAAAGCGTTTACAGTCATGACAATATTAATATCCTTACAGTAATTTTGAGATTCCAAAATATAATTAAATTTAACACTGATCTGCCAATAATATACATATTTTTAATTTATGTGTCTTAAAGTTTTGCACCCAATACAACCCACTTGGCAAGTTTTGCACACCTAATCCGATCATTGGTCATAAGACTCATAAGGTACTTACCTAACATACTTATACTCCGAGGGTCACAGGTAACTAACAAACCTACCCTATACCTATACATTAAATAAATACAATAAATCAATATTTTAGGACAATTTTATACATATTGACCTAGTGCCACAGTAAGCTTAAGGCTTGTATTATGGGTACTAGGCTTCGTTATACAGATACATATAAATAAGAAATGGCCATGACTCGGGAACCAACTTATGTTTATCACATAAATGTCCCTTACCAGGATTTGAACCCGGGACCTGTAGCTTTGTAGGCAACACAGATTTCTATAAAAGGTACACATAAGGCACAATACAGGGTGGAAAAAGATTATGGGTCAGTGAGGGCAGCTACCAGATCCGGTGTAGCTACGCGAAAATGGTCTTAGGAGACTTTCCCGCGATTTCCAATTAAAGAAGATTGGCGTTTTCAGATTTTGGTAAAAGTATACAGGGTGCGAGAAAATGGTCAATTTTGACAAACTTTTTTTATGCCAATTGACCCTGAACAGAAACAGGATGTTTTTTTTAATCTGTAAACGCCATTCTTCATCAATTTAAAATTGAGGAAAGGTCTCCTAAGACCATTTTCGCGTAGCTACACCGGATCTGGTAGCTGCCCTCACCAAAATCTTTTTCCACCCTGTATATCTGTAAACATTTGGTTGAAATCTTTGAGGCCCACTCACCAAGTCCTGTAATAAAATATAAAAATAACAAAAAATATAAAGTCTTACCATAATATCCCACTACTTTTACAAGTGTGTATTTTTTCCAGTCATTTTCTGGCTTCATTCGAAAATTTATGGCTTTTCGTTCAATGCTTTGCTTTTTGGCCACATGCAGATTTAATAATTTCGATCGATCCATTCTTTAGGAACTGCTGATACATATTCAGTATTTTCGCATATTATGAATATGACCACTGATTAATCAAGCTGAAATGTATAAGAAACCAAGTTAGTTATTCTGTACTTGTTTGACTTTCTGTATTTAACATGTTTGACATTTGACATTGGACTTTGACTAAGTAATAATAATAACTAATAACCCAAGAATTATCGAAGAGGCTAAGGGCAGGCTGCACCATGCCCACTTAGCTAACTGGTAATGAAAATATGTATAACACTAAATATACATATTTTCTTATTTAGTTTAGTTTAGATGTTACTGTTAAATAGTTTCACATTTAGATAGATTGTTACCTATATGTTTTTAATAAATAAATACTTAACCGGGATGAAGTTAGAAATTACAAATTTCCTCCCTCAACCTTCTTTCGGGGAAGTGGCGACCCGATCAACGACGCCACCGTGTGCAGACAATTAAAGTGAGCATAACAGTACAAGCCATCTGGCAGACAATATAATTTAAATACTATGAATGCTGACCATATTTAGTTCCATGAGAATTTATATTCGTACTTGCTCGTTACATAATGACATCTATCACAAGAAAAATATTATAGAAGGGTCTTTCTCTACTAATTGGAAAACCGCTGTCCTAGGCACATTCTAGCAAAATTATATGAAATAATATAGTTTATGGGTAAGTAGGTTTTTTCCAATTGTTAACTCAATAATTATTATATTTTTTCTAACACACTCAAAAACAGTCCCCTGGCGTGTCCCGAATACAAAATTCGAGCTATACAACAAATTATTGGCTATTTGTTGCAATTTGGTAAGACCTTATTATATTCATAATTTTTATTTCATTGTTTTTAGATTTTATTCTGACATAATTAAAAAACTGTCCCTTAGCTTCAAAAACAGTCCTCTGTAGCGAATTAAAAAATAATATAACATTTTGTAAACATTTACTGCGTTAATAGATGTTGCAGAGAGCGAAAACAATATCAATATCATAAAGCAAACCGACTAACCTCTTTTGATTTGAATTAATTGGAAGATAAACTTGGCAGAGGGCTGTTTGAATTTGCCAGTTAATAGAGAAATGCCCAGAAATAGAAAAAACTAACACAGAAAATCTAAATACAAAATCAAAGTTACTTAGGTGTAAAGGACTCTAAGTGTCGACATAATATTAATTAAAATAGGAAGAAAAAAAAAGATAATCTCGGAGATGTATAAAGTCTCTGTAAAGTATATCCGAAAATATTGACTTTAGAAAAAAAAATCTTTCAAGAACCTTATTCTTTTTAAGAGAGCTATTAAATGATACCCCACACTATAAGATTACATCAAGTAAAAAAATCATCCCCACTTCACTAGTTGGGAAGGTACCCGAAAAAAAAAAATTATCAAGTTTTTTTTTCGGGTACAATATTATTATTTATACCTGTACCAAATTACAGATTTCTAGTATTAACGGCCACTGAGCTATGCTGCGGACAGACGGACATGGCGAAACTATAAGGGTTCCGTTTTTGCCATTTTGCCCACGGAACCCTAAAAAGTACCGAAAAAGCTGGTGGAGGTCTTCTCCGGATCTACGTGTATACCACCTGGTACGATGACGTGGCCGAGAAACTTTCGTTCGAGTTTTCGGTGACTTTCGCACCCGTAGTAACGCACGAACCGGTGGTACCGCCGCGCTCGATCGGTTCCCGGAACTCGCTCGCGCGCGAACGCGACACTTTATTATGACTAGGTGCTGCCGAATTCCAATTTGCCAAATTATTATTAGTACTTAGTCCTATATCCATGTACTTAGTGTAGGTACTTACTTTTAAATCAGAAATCGAATCTTCGATGGCCCTCGCTTTTTCAACAAAACATTCAATATCATTAATGCTATCTCTTGGTAAACGTTTACGCACTCGTCCACTAAATAATACGTAAATCATGTCTATCGGCTCTTTCGCAGTCTTTTTGCTCCGCGGCAAAGATTTCCCGCAAGATATTGTGTGACGGTAGCTGCCCGGGGGTACATGGCGCGCAGCTGCTCCACGGCGTCCGTTCAGCTGTGGGCGCCGGCGCGGGCGGCGTCGTCCTCCACCTCCAGCAGGCTACGCAGTACGCAGCGCGTGCTCGTGGCGAATCTCATCGTTTTCTTCGAGTCCGCATGTGTAGATCTCCTAATCCTAAGTCACTTCACAGCTTCTTACTTTTCGTGATTTTCGCCATTTTGGCGCGAACTAGTATGACGTAGCGCAGAGCACCGCCAGCACCGGCCGGCACGGCACTCGCGGCAATAGATTATTACTTCGTGGAATTCGAAGCCACTAGGCTAGGTGGGCAATGTAATTTGTGGTTAATCGTTTATTACGAGATACACAGTTCAAACACACACTCTGTTGCACAATATCAATTCAATATAGCTAAATAACATGAGAGACACGGGAGATTCGCAAAAAAAAATCGTGGCACTTATGGCGGTTAGCGGACTGACGAGTGACGTACTCCCCGCGCCCGCGGCGTCCCGACTCCCGGCCGTCCCGCCCAGTGTTGCCAACTCTGAATTTAATTTAAGACAAACTATACCGAAATAGAGCTAAAATAGTGCTAAAATCAAATATGAAACTGCTAAATTTAGAGCTAAATAAAAAAAGCATGCAATTCAAATGAGTTTAATCATTAATCACCAAATGTTCTGTTTATATAATAGAAACAAGACACATTGAATGCAAATTCTTGTAAATGAATGAAAATTACCAAAAGCGCCATACATAGTATAACTCCGTGGCGGTCCCGCTGGTACCATGTCGGGGTCTGATGATGGGACCTTGGAGACAGGTGACAGGAAACTAGAACTCCTCAACGGCGTGTGTTTCGATGTGCAGATTTGTATAGTCAAATTACTACGAGGAAGCAATTTCACTAAAAATCAAAAAATAAGTTAAAATTTTACCAAAAAGTAAAACCGACTTCAAACGAAAAACTAAAAAACACAAAAAAAAAACGTATTTTGATATAGTATAAATAAGTATTTTATAACTTTGAAGTCGGTGCCATTACGCACTTACGCTCGCCACATATGAGAAATTAGAGAATAAAATAGTACATTTCCTAACTAGTGCGGGAAAACTTTTTTTCGCCAAGGGTAAAAGTTGGAGCCCGAGTGAAACGAGGGCGAAAATCACCCGAGTTAAGAAAAAAGTTTTTGCACGTGTAAGGGACGATTTTTTTCGTAACAAGTGCGTCAAAAAGAGAAATTACCGCGCGCGAAGCGTGCGCAAAGTTCGTTTTTGCGCACTAGATAGGAAAAAAACATTATGTAACACCAACATGTCAAAATTGTTCAAAATCTGTATAAACTCTAGACAAATCTGAAGAAGTCGAAAATCTACAACAGCAGATAAATCTGTATAACTGGCAACACTGCATCGCGTCTCTAGCCACGCGGCCAGCGACTGCGGCCC
>JALPQI010018688.1:0-20952 GCA_025490895.1 Thaumatotibia leucotreta
AATGTGTAACTTTTGAACCAAATGCTAAATTATTAATATCTCCTTTCAGGACGAGTCACAATCTACACAAAACCCTCAAATTGGTTGCCGCGAAGCTTTCCGGCAAACGTTACTGAAAAAGTCCCTGTCGATTAAATCTATAGAAATAATGTTAGCCTCGCTATCAGATTCTACATACAGGCAATATGACGGATGTATTAAAAAATGGATAGCTTATTGTGATAATATAAATGTTGATTATACAAATCCATCTGTTGTTGAAATTCTTGATTTTTTAACAGACATCTTTAATAGCGGAGCCCAATATGGTACAATGAACAGTTATAAATCTGCTTTGTCATTAATTTTAGGTGAAATTGTTAATCACGAAATAATTAAACGTTTTATGAAAGGCATTTTTAAATTAAGGCCTTCAAAACCAAGGTACAACGTAACGTGGGACCCTAATATTGTATTAAATTATTTGTCAAACAAATGGCCCAATGAAACTTTGAATTTAGAAATCTTGGGTAAAAAATCTCTAACTTTATTAGCCTTAGCAACAGCACACCGTGTTCAAACCCTCTCATTAATAAGATTATGTAATATCAAGGTCAACAGTCCCATAGATATAACTATACACATCCCAGATAATATAAAAACTACCAAACCGAACTCGTACCAGCCTTTTCTACGCTTACCGTATTTTGATACACGTCCAGAGATTTGTCCAGCACGATGTCTTATAAAACAAGATCATTACGTAAAGAACACGATTATTTATTTATTAGCTATAGACTGCCGCATAATAAATTATCACCACAAACACTCAGTCACTGGATAAAAAACATTCTTCATTGTTCTGGACTAGACACATCCATATTTAATGCGCATAGTACAAGGCACGCAGCTACTACTTCGGCTAATAAACTTGGAGTCTCTTTAGATTTAATTAGGAAAACTGCAGGCTGGACTGATTCCTCCTCGGTATTCGCAAAATATTATAATAAGGAGATTATTGTTGATCCCAATCACTTTGCGATGTCTGTTCTGTCGTCGAATAACCTGTAAAAAACAATTATTATTAAGAAATTGTAACAATAAAAATGTAATTCATTATAACAATATAATAATTCAATATGGTATTTATTCATTCAATAAATGCAGTAAAAATACATACATACCTGTCTGATTATTCAACCCTTTTGTTTCATATTTATTTGATTTGCTCTGAACATCCTACAACATGTAAACACTATTAAATCGCAAAGAATGAAGCTGTGAAACATAATTAAAAATCAAACGAACTTACCAAGTGAAGTTCGATGATAATTATGTGAACAGCTTCATTCGACGCGATTTACACATACCCTCCCAAAATAAAAATCCCTACCCTATAAATATGAAACAAATAACTGTAAACAAAATGAAAAATGGCGGTTTGGACCGTTATTTATAAGATTGGTGGAGACGGTGTTGTCAGAATCAAAGTAAAAAAAAAAAAAAAAAAACGATTCTTTCAACAAACCGTGCAAGGCTAGTGCTTGGTTATGCTAATACAACATGTAAACACTATTAAATCGCGTCGAATGAAGCTGTTCACATAATTATCATCGAACTTCACTTGGTAAGTTCGTTTGATTTTTAATTTTTACGTAACTTGTTAAATAATTTTCGTAGAAGACATACTTACGTATTTCGATTTGTGTTGTTCGAGTTTACGCCCACGGCTAAGTAGCAGCAATGGGAAAACGCAAACACAGGGAAAAAATCGTCATTTGCGACAAAAAATACGACGGTTAGAGGATCGACTTAACCGTTATTCGTCATCAGGTTCAACTTCGGACGAAGGTTAGTGATTTTATTTTTTTGTTTGTTTAGAAAACGACAATACGTCTTGAATGCAAACAATATTTCATTAGGAATAATTTCAAGAAACTCCTCTGGAATCTACCCACAAAGTTTAAAAAAAAAAACATGATTTAGGTTTTTTAAACTACTGGAAAGTATGTTTACTCGATACGCACCGGTGCGTTGGGTTATCTTTTATGACTATTCTATTGTTATCAATCTTCACATATTTCGTAAACTATCGGAATGCATAAGGAGTTTTATTACTTTAATGTTTAAGTAAAAATAAGTAGATATTCCACCTATAATTCTCCATACAGTTTTTTTTTCTTATTTCATCTACATACTTGTACATTTTTGTTTGATGTCTTATGTACTATATAAGTACACATACAACTGAAAGTCCCGCGCCATAGCGTGCCTATGCCCAGTGACTTAAAATATCAGTCCCGCGGTATAGCGAGCCTATATCCAGCGACTTAAAAATATTAGTCCAGCAGCATAGCGAGCCTATGTTCAGAGACTTAAACTATTATCTTATTGTATTTACAGAATACAATACCTATGAGCGATATTACCCAGAAGAGTACGATTACTCGAATTTTAACCCAGAAAACGAAGATGAAGTACCCTTAATACCAGTGTCAGATACAGAAGATTCTAGTCCAAACCCGACACATAAATCAGTACCCGGCACATAAAGCCAATGTCAATGAACCGGTGGCAGTGGATCCAGACCTTAATTCCGAAAAAGAGACGCCCACATTACCGGCTGATATCCTCGAAGCCCTGGGAGACCCAAAAGGTAAAGAAGAGGTATTCGGACCAAAAGTTCCTGATGAAATCTCTAAACGTTGGGGCCGTATACTAGTCGATGGTCTTGAAAAGGAAATCAAGCAAAAGCTCGGGGAAAAATACCTTTTTCCCGATAATTTTCGGCTGGCTAAAGCCCCCATTTTAAACCTGGAAATTATACCAGTACTAAACGAGGGAGTCAGATATCGTGACAAATTACTCGAAAAAGAACAAAACCAACTGGGCCTCGGCATCTCAGAGCTTACAAATTTAGCCGCATCGGTAATCGAAGGTGACTTGGACAAGATCGAAATGCTGAAAAAGATTTCGGAAACCAGCCAGATCTTTTTAGACCTTCATCACAAGCAGACCGTGAGGAGACGAAAACTGATTACCACGTCTCTCGATAAAAAGTTCGTCAACATAATATCCGACATAAAAAGAGACGCTTACCTGTTTGGCGAAAACTTGGGAGAAAAAATAAAAGCCACAAAAACAGCCGAAAGATCAGGACTCCAAGTGAAACGTAAAGACTACAACGCTACTACATCTTCGTCTAAGAAGTTTCCGAACCAGGGAAACTGGAGGGGCCCACCCCGAACATACCAACAATACAATCAACCACAACGGGCATTCAGACAGGGTGGGCCGAAGGCGCGCTTCGCACCCCAGCAGAACCGTTATCGCCCACCAGCTCCCGATCGTCGGGCTCAGCCACCCCGGAATACACCGAACAAGACGCCCAAAGCCTAACAGAGGTAACTATATCACACGCGGGTAGACTTAAATATTTTTATAAACAATGGTGTAACATTACTAATGATCAAGTAATCCTTAACTATGTGAAAGGTCTAGTTATACCTTTTAGCAGCCCAGTTACACAAAATGTGTTTCCGAAAAATAATAATTTTAGCCCTTTAGAAATTGATCAGATTAATTGTGAGATTAACAAATTGAGGGACTTAGGCGCGGTGATAGAATGTCAGGATACTCCCGGACAGTTTTTATCTAGCGTTTTTCTTACCCCAAAACCGGATGGCTCTAATCGGTTTATACTTAATCTTAAAAACTTAAATAAATACATACCCATATTTTGGGCGGGGGCGGGTCCACTGCAAGGGAAATTTGCGACCGGTCGCTACTTGTGGTGGGTTTGTCCCTATGGTAGTTGCCTGCCCGGTAACTAACATGGTAAAGGGCCTCGGGAGGAGCTCACAGTTGCCAAGATACCCGAGGCAAAACTGATTGTGTTCCTTCTCGCGGTTACTGCCTGTTAGTTGCCTGGTTCTACCGTAGAAACAGGCAGAACGAAAACAATCAGTTGAGCCATCTCAGGACAGGCGTGTAACGAGTTGTCTGCCGGCTCCGGAAGTCAATGATGTCATACGAAAGTATGTAGTTGCTGACAACCGGGGCAGGTCGGAGATTCAGTGCAAGTTTGTCCTAAAGTTAATCCCTACCTATCCTTATCCCTCAGATGGGCCAATATTGACACGTCACTACTAATAGGGTCTTGTGGGTACGTCCATGGTAGATTGGTGGCGGGCCTGACGTCGTAACCGGTTGAATAGTGTGGGCAGCGCCTGGGCTAGTTGATCGGGGCGACGTGAGGAATGGCAGCCAATGGACTGTGGACGGACAAGTAAGTCCGAGAGGTGGAGGTGTGCGAATAATGGCTCGTATCCCTAACTATCCGCCGCAAGCGATGACGTGGCATGTCGAAGCGGGCTCTCCATCCAAAAAGAAGGATGGCGAGTAGTAAAATGCCACCCGCGTGTTTGTGCCGTGCGCGGAGACCCGTACGGGTGGAGAAGGAGATCCTGGGGGCCGCGTCGAAGCAGGGGTCTGCTGTCGTTATCCCTGTTAGACATAACCTCTTTGGCTCTGGATTCATCTCAAACGGGCGGTCTTGGCTTAGCCAGCCAGGATCAATCGGCTGTCGCGTCCAGTCTGATGGTCGCAAGGCGAGTGTCCTGGGGTGATGGGGTCTGTAATCGGCGGAGCACGAAACCCAAGTCGGCTGAGGAGTCGACGAAGGTTTTGGCACCGTGCGGATTCACGGGCAACCCACTTCGGGGCGCTATGTCAGCCTGGTATCCCTGATGCGTCAAAGCATCCCCAGATGTGAGGGCTCCAAGGAGGGTGGGGAGCCAGTCTGATGAATTTGTAATTGGAAGGTAGCATGGAACATATAGCACCAAAAACGACGAAGGAAGGAGGAAAAGCCGGACCCAATAGGGATGAGGCCAAAGCGCACAGCGCAATCACTGTACCGGCGGTACGCAACCCTGTCCTGGACAGAGATGCGAGAGCCGGTACATCGTGGAAGTCCGCAAGGACGGAGAGGGTGCAGTGCACCAGAGGCAGGGGCTACGGTGGAGCAGCCCATTCCAAAGGCACCGTCCGGACTCTTCCCTATGGGTCGAGAAGAGGACACGCTCAGCAGGTCCCCGGATGGAGACCGACTGGTGCGGGTACTGGAGGAAAGGGAAGCAATACGGTAGCCGCCTGTAGCATACCGGCGAAGACACCCCTTCCAAATCCTGCTGATGGAGCTTCGGGCGTCCATGACGGCAATACCACTCCCTCGGGCGTGGATGTGCTGGCGGATGGAGAAGTGGTCATGAGCAGGAGGCAGAAGAGGCGTGCGAACGCGAAGGCGAAGGCGAAGGCGGTGGGTGGACCACTGGACGCACCCGTTGTGGGTCCAGGGAAGCCCCACAATAAAAGATCACTGGGAGCTAGTGGCGACTCCTCTGTGTTGGCCGGAGATTCCAAGAGAACGAAGGTGGGAGGATCGTTTGCGGAGGTAACGGCTAGCGAGAGGGTAGCATTGGTCCCAGTGACCTTTCCAGCTGACAGGATCTTGGCAGAGCATGTGGGCGACATACAGGTAGCCGTGCTAGAGCTCCTGGCTGACGCTCCAGATCCTCTGCCGAAGATCACGATCGGCAATGTGGTGGGGGGCGCTCTCCACGTCAATTGCCAAGGGAGAGAGGCCTCCGCCTGGCTCAGCTCAGTAATCGGAGGAGTGGAGATTGCTGGGCTGCGCCTAAAGGTCGTGGATGCCAAGGACCTTCCTAAACCAGTGAAGATGGCCTGGAAAACGAAGATCCTTGGTAACGCGGACATCAAACTGCTCTACCGTGTGCTACAACGGTATAACCCCTTGTTGCACACGGAAGAGTGGAAGGTGGTGGACACCTTGGTGGCCTCGGCCGGTACTCGGCGCATCGTACTGATGGATCGGGTGTCGGCGGACGTCATCAAGGCGGCCGGCTACCAGTTGCACACAGGGGTTGATCTCAGCTCCTTCAAGCTATTGGAGGATGCTGAGGAGAGGCATGGAGGAGGTGCGATCAACACCTGTGCTGCCCCGGGAACGGACACCCAGCCGCTCGTGACGGCTGAGGAAACCGACAAGGCTCCGGAGCCGCAGGCGCTGCCGACCAGCAGCGAAATCGTGGCGGACGATGTGGAGGGACAGGCGCGGGAGATGGGAGGCAGGGTGGCGTCCACGGAGGATCTGGCCGTGCCGCGTATGGCTCGTGAGTCCTCTCCGTTGTCATCGTTGGTGGGCTCGGAGGACCTGCGGGGCCTGTCTGAGCTCTACCTGGAGGGCACCCTGTCACCCATGTCCTGCGAAGATACTGTCCAGGAGGTGGCTGCTGATCTCAGCACCACCAAACATTAAACGTCCCAATGGAGGGTATAAGGTGTGTACAAATTAACTTACAACACAATAAAGCAGCCACAGCCCTTCTGGCAAGGCAGTTAAAAAGCGATAAATTCGATATTGCCCTTATTCAAGAACCATATATATATAAAGGTGAAATAAGAGGACTAAACAATACTGGGGGAACAATTATTTATCTCTGTCCCGATAGTAATATGAGAACATGTATCTATGTGAAAAATGGCATCAATGCGATGCTCTTACATGCTTTCTGTTCCAGGGATCTGACGACTGTCAAGATCCAAAACAAGGGGGAGGGTAAGCAACTAATCATCTCGTCGGCATACCTTCCCTACGAAGCAACGGACCCCATCACGCAACAACTTAGGGGTCTCGCTGCACTCGGCAGCCAAGCGAACACTGATCTCATCATCGGCTGCGACGCAAATGCGCACCACGTCATCTGGGGCAGCTCAGACGTCAACAGAAGAGGAGAGAAGGTACTGGATTTTCTGGTGAGTTCTTCCCTACAAATACTAAACAAAGGCAATGAACCAACTTTCGTCAATGCTAGACGAGGTGAGGTAATTGACATAACGTTAACTTCTAACAACGCTACTAATAGTATTAGTTCTTGGTATGTATCTAATGATATTTCCCTATCCGATCATAGATATATATGCTTCAGGTACAACACTAAATTTCATTTAGAAACAGTACGAAAACGCAACCCTAGGAACACTGACTGGCCAGCCTACGCAAGGCAACTGAAGGTGGAACTAGGGGATCCCAAATGTAAGCTAAATTCTGTAATAGACATAGAATTCTCAGCGGACGCAATAGTCCAAGCTGTCCACACAGCATGGATTAATAATTGCCCGGAAAAAATAACCCTGGCAAAGAAGACGCCGTGGTGGAACTCCAATTTAGAAAAACTCAGGAAAGAGACTAGGGCTGTCTTTAATGATGCTAAAAGGAACAAAAACTTTGAGCTTTACGCGCGAAAACTTACAGAATATAACAAGGCTGTAAGGAAAGCTAAAAGGACCGCATGGAGAAATCACTGCGATCAGATTGGGTCAATACCAGAAGGTATGAGACTCACAAAAGCACTTGCAGCTACCAAGTCAGTCCCGCTTACTTCCATCAGAGGGAGTAACGGAAGTATGACAGAAACGGGACTGGAAACCCTGGAAATCATGTGTAAAACGCATTTTCCGGGGTCCATTATTCACCAGGGCCCTGTGGACAATGAACCAATAAGTGTGTTGGAGCAATCCATAAACACGACTAGACATAATTGGGACACGTCTAAAAAGGTAGTAGATCACAACAAGTTGAAGTGGGCGCTGTCAACGTTTCAGCCATATAAAGCCCCGGGGCCAGATGGGATCTACCCCATTCTACTACAAGAGGGTGCAAGTACAATCATACCGCACTTGAGCAGGTTGTACAGAGCCTGTTTAGCCTTCGGCCATGTACCACGTATATGGAGAATGGTTAAGGTAACCTACCTGCCAAAGCCTGGCAAGGCAGATTACACCGAAGCTAAATCATATAGGCCGATAAGTCTCTCGTCATTTTTCCTCAAAACTATGGAAAAACTGGTAGACAGACATATAAGGGATGGACCACTAAGAAGGCATCCTCTGCACCAACTACAGTGCGCTTATCAACCAGGCAAGTCCACTGAAACCGCACTGCATTTGGTGACTACTAGAGCGGAACAGGCTATAGAAAACAGAGAAATATGTCTAGCCGTGTTCATAGATGTGGAAGGCGCATTTGACCGTACCACGTATCAAGCGATCAATAATGCTGCCTTGGAACATGGCATAGAACCGACTCTGTGCAGGTGGATCGGTAATATGCTGAATAGTCGACTAATAAAATCCTCCCTCATGGGAGACGAAATATTAGCCACGGCAACAAAAGGATGCCCACAGGGGGGTGTACTATCACCAACCCTGTGGAGTCTAGTAGTGAATTCACTACTGGAGGAGCTAAATAAAGGTCCTCTGTACACAGTAGGATACGCGGATGATTTAGTGATACTGGTCACCGGGAAATTCCCAAGCACTGTATCGGAAATCATGAATGGAGCGCTGAAGCTAGTGGAACACTGGTGTAATAGTCGCCAACTCTCCATTAATCCGGCGAAAACTGTGGTAATACCCTTTACCAGGAAAAAGACCCTCGCTAACATGAAGCAACTAAAGCTCTATGGCAGGGTACTAGATATGTCCAGCGAAGTGAAATACTTAGGTATGACACTTGATAGAGAACTGAACTGGAAAAAGCACGTAGACCTCCTCATAACCAAAGCACTGAGAGTGTTTGGTATGTGTAGGTCAGCATATGGCAAAACATGGGGCTTAAACCCTAAAGTACTGAGGTGGATCTACACTATGATGGTGAGACCTATCATTCTGTACGGTAGTCTGGCATGGTGGCCAAGAACTGCAAAGGGTACATGCAAGGATGCTCTGAATAAATTACAAAGAGTAGCGTGCATGGCAATCACAGGCGCGTTTAGAACGACGCCAACGGCGGCGTTAGAGGTACTGTTGGACCTACCGCCGCTACACCTGGTTATACAGTCGGAGGCACGCAAGTCCCTGCAAAGACTCAAGATCTTGGGTCTATGGAGTGATAGCATGACAAAGACCAAACATACAAGCATGGAACTAGACAGTTACATGGATAAGTTAACAAGTATGGGTAGTGATAAAATGCTGCCCAAATTTGTTTTCCAAAAGAATTTTAAAACTAAAATTCATAATAGAGCCGAATGGGCGGGGGGTCTACAGCCACCAATCTCTGATGGGAACGACCTTATCTGGTACACTGACGGATCCAAGACTGGATCCGGTACGGGCGCAGGCATTTATGCAAACGACTACCGTGGTAGTGTAAGTATGGGCAACTATGCGACTGTATTCCAAGCGGAAACCTATGCGATTATTGCCTGTGCACAGGAGATTATAGATAGACAGACCCAAGGTATGAATATCTATATATTAAGCGACAGTCAAGCAGCACTGAAGGCCCTTACGGCGCCTAAAGTAGACTCTAGACTAGTATTCAACGGCATCCAAGCTCTGAACAAACTTGGAAGGCGAAACAAAGTGCAACTGGTATGGATCCCAGGGCACGAGGGCTTCCTTGGCAATGAAAATGCAGATGAGCTTGCAAGAGGGGGTTCTACAAACAACTTTGTAGGACCAGAACCATTTGTAGGACTCTCACAAGGAACTATTAAAACAGCCATGAAAGAGCGAGTTAGATGGAAGCACCAGGAAGAGTGGAACAATCTAACGGGGCTCAGGCATTCAAAGCTCTTTATGCACGAAGTAGACTCGGGCTGGAGCAAAAAGCTTTGGAAATATAGCAAAAGACAACTCAAACTCATAACGGGGGTGTTTACGGGACACTTTGGGGTCAAAACTCTCTTGGCCAAAATGGGTCTTTCTGACAGCATAGACTGTAGAATGTGTGGCGAGGAAGAGGAGACAATGAAACACTTGATGTGCGAATGTCATGCCCTCGCCAGACAAAGGATGAAAGACTTCGGAACCGGCTATCTGGAACCGAAGGAGGTCAAAACGCTACCGCTAGGGTGCATCCTCAAACATATTGAGTTGATAGAACAATCCCTGGGGTAGGCGAAACAGGGGGCAATTACACAAAAGATCCCAATGGGTCGAAGTGTATCCGTAAGGGCCCCGCAAATAAGATAAGATAAGATAAGATACCACATCAACATTTTAAAATGGAGGATGTACGAACAGTCACAAAACTTATGAGACGAAACTGTTTTATGGCTACAATAGACCTAAAGGACGCATACTTTTTTATACCTATAAATAACAAAAGTAAAAAGTTTCTGAGGTTCAAATTTCAGGGAATTACCCTATAATTTCAGTGTTTACCGTTTGGCATTTCTCTGGCACCGTACATATTCACGAAATTAGTTAAACCCGTGATGGCAGTTCTCAGAAGTCGAGGCCATGTCCTATCTATTTACTTAGATGATATTATTTGTATCGGCGGTACATATAATGATTGCCTAGCGTGTGTCTTAGATACAGTAAGCACCTTAAAAAACCTAGGCTTTGTTATAAATGATTCAAAAAGTAAATTAATACCTAGTCAAGTTCAAACTTACCTCGGTTTTGAATTACATTCCGTTAATATGCGCCTAGGTTTGCCAGATACGAAACGACGGAAAATATTAGACAGCCTTGAACATATTCAAAGTAAAAAATCAACTACTATAAGGGAATTTGCCAAACTGCTGGGACAATTATGCGCAGCCTGCCCAGCAATTGCTTATGGGTGGGTGTACACCAAGCGTCTTGAGCGTGAAAAATTCCGTGCATTACAGAAATCAGGTGATAATTATGATAGCCATTGTAATATTGGCACTCACCTGTACCTAGATTTCTCATGGTGGAAAAATAAGATTTTAACTTCAAGTAACCAAATCCGGGAAGGCAAATATGTCTTAGAGATTTTCACAGACGCTTCCTTAACAGGCTGGGGAGCTTATTGTAACGGTGAAAGAACCGGAGGTTTTTGGAATATGCAAGAGGCTAAAAATCACATAAATTTTCTCGAGTTACTCGCAGCCTTTAATGGGTTAAAATGCTTCGCTCGGAACCTTAACAATGCAGAGATTTTATTACGCATTGACAACACAACTGCCGTATCGTACATAAACAAATTCGGTGGAGTACAATTTACTCACCTAAACGATATCACGCGACAAATATGGCAGTGGTGTGAATCACTACAGCTATATTTATATGCGTCTTATATCAAATCCAAGGATAATATAGAGGCCGACGAAGAATCTCGTCGCCGTAATATTGATACGGAATGGAGCTTATCAGCCGTAGCTTTTCAAAAAATTACCTTTGCTTATGGGCTCCCGGAAATAGATTTATTTGCCTCTCGCTTGAACACTAAATGCAAAAAATATATTTCTTGGAAACGTGACCCCGAGGCATTTGATATAGACGCACTAACGGTGAACTGGGCTAACTTTTTCTTTTATGCTTTTCCGCCTTTCTCACTTATTTTGAAAAGTCTGAGGAAAATCATAAATGAAAAAGCTACAGGAGTAATGGTCGTCCCTGATTGGCCCAGTCAGCCCTGGTACCCAATTTTTATGAAATTGTCAAGAGGGAAAGTAATACATTTTAGTCCGGAGCCTGAGCTACTTCTTTCTCCTTTCAGGCATCGACACCCTCTCTGGAAACGCCTTTCCCTGGTGGCATCGCTATTGTCAGGGAGGCATTTAGAAGACAAAACCTAAACCTAGACACGATTGAGATCCTAGTGTCATCATTATCTAGAAATTCTTTAAATCAGTATAGCAGCGGTTACAAAAAGTGGTGGTCATATTGTTCAAAAAATAACATAGATATTTATTGCACCAATATTCCGGATATTCTCGCGTTCTTTACGGCCGAATATAAAGCAGGAGCAAGTTACTCCACCTTAAATACGCTTCGCTCGGCACTTTCCTTGATATTAGGTAAACGATTCAGTGAAGATGAAAGGGTTTCTAGATTCCTTAAAGGAGTATTTAAAACTAAACCAGCTTTAGCAAAATATCAATCAATTTGGGACCCCAATTTAGTATTGGAACTAATTAGTAACTGGCACCCTAACGAAAATTTAGCCATTGATAAAATTACAAAAAAATTGGTGGCTCTGCTCGCGTTGTCTACAGGACAACGTCTGCAGACGCTATCTTTAATCCGTCTATCGAATATCAAGGTAAAGGGCAAAAATATAGAAATCGTAATAACGGATCTTATAAAAACTTCTGCTCCGGGTCAGTCTATGCCTTGTTTAATTATCCCATTTTTCCCCCATAAGACCGAAATATGCCCTCCTAAAAGTTGGGTGCGTATCATAATGAATACGCACTTTTAGTATAATTACAGTTTACAAACGTTCATAACGTATACTAACGTTAGGTATAATGTATTAACCATCTATTTCCAAATAGTATAATACAAAAATAATATAACGCTAATAATATATACCGTTGTTTAGTCTAACGTACATATTAACGAATTCCGTTTCATATATCAATATAAAGGTATAAAAGTTAAAACATATACTAACATCTGATATAACGATATAAATATAACTGCCAGAAAAGTAAGTTCGGTTAAGTTCTATAAAAACGTATAGGTACGTTATTATTACTTACCCTTTTCAATCCGTTCTAGTCTCGAAACCTAACCAATCCTAGTAATAAATCAGGGTAAAACCGACTTGGATTGGTTAGGTTTCGAGCGTAGTTTCCCGGAGAAATAAAAGACCTACTTACTTTTAATTAATTGTTTACGCATCCTCATCCTTGCGAAACCAAAAAAGGGGGGACGGGGGGGCGCAGCCAGGTTAGGTATTATACATTTATACAAACTGAATTTATACGTTATGATTTATATAGCATAAGTTCGTAAACGTTATATTACTTACCCCTAAAAGTTTGATGACATATATTGAAAAGACCGCTCAGTTTAGACATCTACCTGAAACTGATAAATTGATTTTAACAACAAGGAAACCGATTCATAACGCAAGTCCTTCGACCATTAGCCGTTGGTTAAAATCAGTCCTCGTAACCAGCGGTGTAGATATGTCTGTATTTTCGGCGTATAGCTGCCGCCACGCCTCCACGTCAGCTGCTAGTCGAAAGGGAGTCTCTGTAGACCTCATCAAGAAAACGGCTGGCTGGTCGAAGAACTCGCTAGTATTTGCTAAATTTTATAATCGACCGATAATTGAAGACAACAGTAATTGTTTCGCAGAGGCTGTGTGTAACAGCAATGATTGATAATTAATTATAATTAAGAACAATGGTTCAAGACTGCTGTATTAATAGTAAAACTAGTGGGTAAAAAGTGTAATTTTCTAAAATAGTTATATGTTAGCAATTAGAAACTATAAAATAAAACAAGTTTGATTATGAAAAAAGATTGTCTTACTGCTCCCTCCTATTCAGTGCCTGTTTTGCTTGGCGCTAAACATCTACATAGTGAGAATAAATCTTGAGGATGTAACGTAGAAGTATAATTTAAGGTTAAACAAACTTACCTGAAGTGAAGTTTGACCATAATTATACGAGACGTTACATCCGAAGAGATTTATTAGGGTCCCGCCCTGCCCGGTATTTTTAATAGTAAAAATTAACCCAAAACTGTCGCAAAACAGCACCTTTCTCTAAAAAGAATGACAGTAGGTCGGGCGCAGGGACCGGGTGACGGCGCGGGGGAGGGGAAAAAGTAGTCAAATCATTACTTTTTAATTTTCTAGCTTTAAACTATTGTGCATTGCCTGGTACATTGAGAGTGAACTACATAGTGAGAATAAATCTCTTCGGATGTAACGTCTCGTATAATTATGGTCAAACTTCACTTCAGGTAAGTTTGTTTAACCTTAAATTAACTTGCAATACCTACAGATTCGGACAACTGGCTTGCAACCGAAAACTGAACATGTACCTACCTGTGTGTACAGGGTGTTCGTTTCGATATGCTATAAATAAGACTGGTTACTTGGGACATTAATAGAAGTTGTCTGGTATACAGGCTTTTGGAAAATTCCATAAAAAAGTTTTTTTTTTGTTTTCATACATAATAAATGAAATGGTAAGTGCGAGAGAACCTTAAGAATAAAATAAAAGTTAATCTCAGGTAACTGACGGCACATGTCAAAATAAGTAACATTAGAATGTAATAAAGGTTGCAATACACATGTTCAGTGATTAAACTTATTTTTTTAATAACTCAATAACAGTAAGAGTTAAAACACTAGTTTCCACTAGTAAATAAGCTTCCGTTAAAGTTATAGCATATGAAGAAAAACACGCTGTATACTCTTCGGTTTTTTTTAAGTATCTATTTATTGACAATCATGTACAATTATTATAAGGAAAAATTATGTAATTAAGAACTTGACATGTAAAAATAATATTTTTATGAATAAATGATCGTATCGTATCGTATCGTATTGGAATTTTCCTGAATTGATCATTCAATTGAACAAAAAAACAAGATAGTTGTTATACTGATTTGTGCAGACAACACTTTAGAGTGTTTAAAAAATCGCCAAGAATGGTAAACGGAGCTTTTTAATCATGACTTGCTATTTTTATATCCACAGAGTTACTGACGATAAAATTTCACAATTTTTCGTCTCTTCTATGAAAAAAATTGGGAAAATCCAATGCGATTAGGTGTCACTTATCCTGTAAACATTTTAAAATCTGTTTGAAATCAGCGTATTTACAGTATTTTGTATGAAATTTTATACCTGACTTTTCTATTTTCAAGATAAGATTTAAACCAGTTCTTCTAGACCACGTATCGTATTCCCATGCCATAAAGTGTACCGAGTAATATTTCGTGCGATACTTTTTCATTCGCTTTCGTCATATCTAACAGGAGGCTTACGCTATTTATGTATAATCTTTGTTTATTCGACTACAGATATTCAGCATAATTATTATTATTATTTTTTTTTAATTTATTATAGGGAAACAAACAGCGAAAGTTACACAAAAAAGTAAAAATGGTATAGTTAATACATTGGCCAAAACAGTTTCCACTAATGAGTAATAACAATACAGTTGCTCAGAAAAACGTTAAACAAATGTGTTTAGACTCAATACACCATTATATTGATAGACTACTAATGACGATGAGTGGTTTTTAGGGTTCCGTAGCCGAAATGGCAAAAACGGAACCGTTATAGATTCGTCATATCTAGACTCCGGATTGTTGCAACAGTGACGTCACAATAGGGTGATTTGGGAAGTAGATGGAACGGTAGAACAAAATGATACATAAATTATAAGATAAGATAATGTAAGAAATTACATATTGTGTAAATGAATGTGACGTGCAATTGCAAATAAAGAAAACAGTTAAACTTTAAGGTCAAAGTTTATATACCAAGGTCTGTATAGTTTTCATACATTGATTAATTTGATTATGCATATAAAGTTAATTCTTGTAAATATTTATGTATGTTCCATTTTCTAAATGGGTCAGTGGAACGAAATGATTATTTGACCGGTCAATTTTTTGTCGAAAACTAGTAAAATAATTATGAAAAAAAAAATTATCAATTCACTAGCATAAAAATATTGTGATTTTATTCAAATGTATTCGATTACGTATAGTAAAGGAAATTATGTTTTTCTCTGGCAAAATAATATAATTTTTTATCTTATCTTATAATTTATGTACCATTTTGTTCTACCATAATTAGTCAGTTAGTTTTACTGGGCTTTTTCCGCAACTCTACAACCATCGTGCCTTTTTTGCGTGATAGCGAGGTAGCCCTATTCCAACCATCCAAGCTCCTCCACGAAACTCAGCGTATGTTTCAGGTTGCTAAATGCCTCCATTAGTGTATGTGGAGTCCCCAAGTGCCTACTCTTGTATGCCTCTATCTGTTTACATTATAGAAGAATATGCCATATATGAATATTTGTTCTACCATTCCATTTACTCCCCAAATCACTCTATTGTGACGTCACGGCCACAACAACTCGGGGTCCAGTCATGGCCGTCGTTACAGCCGGTTTACTCAGAAGCTATAAATGCTACAGTAATGAAATTTGGTAAAAATATGGGTTGTATAACCAATTAAAAGGCCAAGTGCGAGTAAAGTATATGAATAATTATAACGCTATGTTTTTATAATGTCTTCATATTAATATAATTTTAATATATTAATATTAATAGGACTTACTTCTTTGTGAACATGACTGTAAAGTGTAAATATACTTTTGCTGGTGGTAGGACCTCGTGCAGGGTCCGCCCGGATAGCTACCATCGTCTTACTCGTTAACCTGCCGCTAAATAGCAGTGTTTGCACTGCTGTGTTTCGGTTTGGGGGTAAGATAGCCGGTGTAATTACTGGCATAGATAGAGGCAATCCATCTAAGTCCTCACGGTAGGCAGCGCATAGGCGATTTTCTGATCGCTATGTCCATGGGCCTCAGTTCCTGCTTTCCATCAGGTGGACTGAGAGCTCAGTTGTCTACCTTCGTCACACATAAAAAAATACTACTCAAAATAAAATAATCTCGCGACTGCTACTTTATTGAAGCGTATCTTATCTAAATAAATGAGTGTATTTTTTATTCAATAAATGTTACAGCAACAAACTTAAAGTGTAGAATAGAGTTTTTGTTATAAAAATATATAAAATACTTAAGTATTTTGTTACGTCGTGAAACCCAGTGGCCCTTATTTGTTTTAGAGGGTTATATAACTATAAGGTACTACTATACCTTCAGTAACAGTAGAATATTCGTACATTGTACTATCTGATTCGTAATGTTTGGAGCTGTACCGCCGCCATGAGCTGGCGGCGTGAGTAAACGTTAGCGTCCGCATTGTCTACTTGCCGTGCATTCCGCTAGTACTGGCATGTTGGTGTGAGCAAGGGCCATAGCCAGTAAGTACGCAGACGCTAACGTTTACCCGAGTGCTAAGGATACTAACTTGCTTCCAAAGTTATAATTAATGTAATAAATGTTACTTGTTTGAGGCCCTCTGGAAACATTGTTTTGACAAATTGATTATTTTTGTGTACAGTGTTATTTGTCTTATAATTTATATTTTATATAGATGGAGAATTATGACCAAGATAAAAAGTATGAAACTGACTTGGCAAATGTTATTGTCAAAATGGCGATTAAGTTCGTTCGGATTTCCGTCACTCAGACTATTACAATCTTGAATAATTTTGCTCCTGTTATTTATTATATAAGGTCCTAATTTATTAATTGCAGATATTTTAACACATGATACTTTACATTAAAATAATTAACTTTAAATATAAATTAAGAAATATTTTCATGTAATTTTTTTGATTTCATTTCCCTAACAAAAAAATTATTTATAATTTCGTCTAAAAAAAATCATCATGTGTACATTATCACATGTCACAATAACACTGTCTGTCATGTCATCAAACGACACAATCCAAAGGAAAATAACATGACATTGACAATAAAGTATTTAATTTATCGACGAGAAGTGGCCAGTTCCAGTTAAGTGGTACGTAAAAGAGGTACTAGAATCTGTTCATGAGTTTTCATTTAATAATCACATAAACAGGGTGTTTTTTACGTAGGAAATTAGTTTTTCCGTTTTTCTCCAAAAAAACATCGTAAAAGCTATAATGTTTCACGGTTTAATATACTCCAGAGACCGAGTACTATCGGCTGTAAAAATATCTGCATCTAATAAATTAGGACCTTATATTGGGTAGGTACCTGTGAAATTGAGACTGAGAAAAGTCTATTTTCTATACAAAGAATTTTATGTATTATTTTTGGTCTATGTATTTTGTAGAGTCGCCATCAGATATATCGGAGCTGCCGCGGTGTCCAATAATATCTGAGCACGCACTGTAACGCCGTGACAATAGAGGTCTGCTCAGATATTTGTGTTGTGACCACCCTGGCCGCTCTCATATATATGGCTGCGACTGTACTATGTATTTTGAGACTTTGAATTATTTTTGGTGATTAGCGATTGGATAATTTTGTATATTTGCCTATAATTATATTAATCTAATAAATTGTATAATATTTGCCTATCATTATTTTCATCATTTGTTGTGTATGTAAAATTGTATTTGACTTATCACCTTTTTTTTTCTCTTTGTCTGTGTATGGGTGTGCTGCCTGAAATAAAACTTTATTTATTTTTTATATTTTTATCTAATTACTACAGCTTGTAAATAAACTTAATTATAACCTCAATAAATTTTATCTTTGGGGCAGGCCTATGTTCAGCAGTGGACGTCTTTCGGCTGATATGATGATGATGATGAAATTTAATCAAATATCCTAATAAAGCTTTTACACAAATACGCCATATTAAGTTATTTTTTCCTCTCTAACTCAATAACTATATCCGAAACAGTAAAATCATTAATTTTAATTAGGTGTTTGCCTACAAAATGATTGCGCTGAAAATGTATTTCGTCCTGGTGATATCATCGATTAATATTAACCACAATTTACCTATTAGGTTAGCAACGAATGGAATAATGACAAATAATGCCTTATTTAAGTATCCGTCTGTCCGTCTGTACAGCTCAATACTCGTAAATACAAAAAAATTAACTAAACATGGGCACATTATCAATAAAACGGTACAATACGCAAGTAACTATAATACAAGCCCCGATGCAGTGGAGTTCGTCTAGTTCGAAACAATTTTTACAAATTTTTGAATATTTTAAAAATGATCACATTATGCTAATGATAAATTGTATGAACGTTAGTCATGGTTAATGTACTACATTTCAAGAGACACAACAATCTGAAGTACGCTTTTGTTGTTTAATAAATCGATTTTAACAAACCAGTGTCTAAATTATATTTTCGTTCACCACCGTAATTCCGCGCTTATGAGCTTGACGCAAATTTTGCAGTGCATCAGGTGTACCATGTCGTTTTTAATATTAATGGCGTTCTTTACATTCATTGATTATTTACAAAATTAAAAATTGTGGAAAAAATTTAAAAAAATAACGTATGCGGAATGAAATCTGCACAAAGTTTAATATTATATTAAATAAATGATATCATTATTATTTTCTTGAACATGTACGTTTTTTAATATCGATTTTAACAAGTATTCATGCAAGATAAAAACTACTTGAATCCAAAGTGTATAACTTTAGTTTTATGATACTTTATCCATTGATGTCGAAAAAACAAATGTTAGCATTTTTCTTGCCTCTAATTTTATTTTCTGTAGGAAAACTTTTTAAATAAAAATCCTTTGCTCATTATATTTCATATTCTTGTTAATTGGTCTATTGATACTTACTTATTATGCTAAAAATATTTAATTGAAATTAGCTATAAGTCGTTCACCGTGACATCCGTTACTGAAAAAGCAGTGTTTTTTACACTTTTTGATCAAATGGCGAAGTCATATTTTCAAAGTTGTTTATTTTTATTTTCCGTGTTGATAGGCTTGCTTTTTGTTTATGTTTCGTAATGCCCATGGTTTGAGGATGTTTTTCATCAATTTTGTTGTCATATTTAGAAGTATTTCTGAGCTCCCTGTTCGATTTTGTGATTCGGGTTAACGTAATTTCCTTTATTCGAGCTCTTTCTGAAAAGTGGCTGTAGCCAAATTGTTACATTACACTAGGGTTTCTAATATCATTTATTGGAAACGAGAAGAATGCGAGATTTTTATAAAACAGTGTTTCAAATCTTGCCTTCTTCTAAAAAATCAGAATCATCGTCGATTTTGGCCTTAGCAAATGTGTCTTGTGGAAAATACATGCAGTTGTGCGACATTGTTCTACTCAATTGGCCATAATTTCTAAAGAAAGATGCCAAACCCGACAAAACTATCCAATTTAATTAACAATTGTATACAAATTAATTTAGCATTGAGACACAAGTTAAATTTAATTTTTTTATTTTGTTTTTGTTTGTTCAAAATTTGTGCAAATTTCACTCCGTATACGTTACCTCTCGTAATATAGTTTTTTTTTTATTCTGATTTATTAAGTTCAAATATTTTATACTCAAAGAAACTACTTTAGTACTACTATTAAATAGTGAAGGGTTTGTCTCTAAACCTTTTCCCCCGGATGAACGGGATAATCTCGAAAAACTGTCTAACTGGACGAGAACATATGCATCGGGGCTCGTAAATAGGGCCCGGAACTATGGATGCAAAACCTTAACTAAACTTATTAAGTGAACATGAAACAGCACTTACATCCATAAAATATACATATCTAAACTTCTACACATTGTAAGTTGAAGATTCCGAGATAAGGAATACAATTGGATACCGATGTTTCAATAATATTCGTATTTTTCTTGGCTAAAGTGTTCCCATGTGTAAATTTTGAAGTTTTTTTAAAGTTTTGCACCAATAGTTCCGACCCATTTAACAAAATTAAAATTCCTTGCTTACGAAAGAGTTCCTTAGGCACTGGTCTCACCGCGAGCTACTAAGCTATGAACTATCGGCTACAAACACGAACAAAAGATAAGCACTCCCGTGTAAATAAAAGAGACACGGCGATACTCGCCCGGCTATCAGCTATCACCGCCGGGCGAGTATCGCCGGTCTTGTGTTAACAGTGGGTCAAGCGGACACACTGTATCGATCAGCTCAACTTTGTGCAGAACATCCGCGACAATGGCCGCCACTGCCGCTATAGGTGCGCACACGCGGATACCCTGCTGTGCGCTGCGGTACGATCAAAGTGACATTTAGGGTAAAAGTAATTTACATACTATGGACTGTGTGTATGGATAATTGTCTGAAATAAGTGTATTTTATTCTTATTTTTTATTTGTTTATAAAACGACAAAATGGTCTTAAGTTGTGTTGGGGCTAACATACTGAATCTTGTTACGCAAAAAATATTTTTGAGACATTTATGTTTTGCCCCTCATAAATATACTAAGTCTATTGTTACGAAAAACCGACCAAGTGCGAATTGGACTCGCGCGCGAAGTGTTCCGTACCATTATCAAGTTATGATACAAAAATCCAGTTAAATCTCAAAAACTATAACAGATAATATTTTCTTCGGTTACCGCGAGGATTACTCATGAA
>JALPQI010018689.1:0-19161 GCA_025490895.1 Thaumatotibia leucotreta
GATGTGTATCTTTCCAAATGTAGAGTGGCATTAGTTAAGTATCCGATAGCTTAAACGTTTTTTTAATTGTATTTGTTAATTTGCTAGCATAACAGTTTGTATACAAGAATATGATTTGGGGCTACAAGTTCCCTCTCAAAGGGGCTGGTAGTTCCGCGGAACAACTTACCCAATCAATCCTTATATTTTCTTTACATTTTTACGGTATATGTTTATTTTTTTTAGGATGGTCCGTACCTACAAACGGAAAACTAAGAGGGGGCAAACATCCGAAACGTTATTACGCCAAGCTGCAAACGCTGTCATACAAGATGGAAAAAAAATAAAAACGGTAGCCAGAGAACTGGAAATTTGCCACATGACATTACATCGCTTTGTAAAAAAAATGAGAGCTGGTAAAGATCCTACCGTAGGTTATAAAAGCAGATCAGTGTTTACCACGGAACAGGTAAAAGAGCTAGCTAACTACATTTTAAAGTGTTCATCAATATACTTCGGTTTGCTGCCAGGAGAAGTGCGAAAACTTGCGTATGAATGTGCAGTTAAATTTTCTTTGGGAAACATTCCTCATTCGTGGCATAAGAACCGAGAAGCTGGGGCAGACTGGTTCACAGGATTTATAAAAAGGAACCCACTGTTGTCTATACGAACACCAGAAGCGACCAGTGCAGGACGTGCATCTGCGTTTAACAAACATAATGTAGATGAATTTTTCACAAAGCTCGGTGATATTCTACTCAAATATAAGTTATCACCTTCCAGAATATGGAACCTGGACGAGACTGGAGTCACGACTGTTTTAAAGCCGAAGAAGATAGTAGCTCAAAAAGGCACAAAACAGGTTGGTGCTATAGTTTCTGCTGAGCGTGGGACTTTAGTTACTGTAGAGTTAGCAGCAAGTGCCGCTGGAAATACTATTCCGCCAATGTTTGTGTTTCCCCGTTTAAAATTTAAAGACTTGTTTTTAAGAGATGGACCCTCTGAGTCAATTGGAGCTGGAAATAAATCAGGATGGATGACTGCCACTGAATTCCTCACATATATGGATCACTTTATCAAGTTCACGAAACCTACTCCAGAAGAACCAGTTTTACTATTATTAGACAACCACACGTCACACATAGACATCAACGTAGTTGAGAAAGCTAAAGCAAACTCTATAATAATGCTATCGTTCCCACCTCACTGCACACACAGGCTACAGCCACTGGATGTGGGCATCAATGGACCTTTTAAATCGTATTGTGCTAAAGCTCAAGACAACTGGCTCCGAAATCACCCGGGAAAAACAATGTCAATTTATGAAATTCCCGGAATTGTTAAATCGGCATGGCCTTTAGCAGCAACCCCTGTAAACATTATGAACGCTTTTAAAAAGGCTGGAATATGCCCCTTTAACCCTGGCGTTTTTACAGAGGAGGATTATGCACCATCTTTCGTAACAGATCGGCCACTGTTACAAGCTGCGTCGTCTCAAGCTGAATCAAATGAGGAACCCCTCCAAACTTCTAGCAGTTCAGTTGCGATTGAAATGGATGACCAGCCAGGACCATCCAATATTCAAATATTACCTCAGATTAATTTGCAGCCGGAATCTATAATCATAAATACTTCAACATCGGGTCACATTGATAAACCACCTCAAGAATCTGCAACAGATCAGGATGATGTATCTCAGGCTTCCTTTGCGACCATTAATAGTGCCCAAGAACTTAATTTAACACCAGTAAAGACAAATGCTTCAGCTGTATTTAATCCTGAAATTGTAAAGCCTTTACCAAAGGCACCCCCAAGATTGCAGACGGCTACAAAACGCCGTGTAAGAAAGTCGGCTGTTTTGACTGACACGCCAGAAAAAAATGCTTTAGCTGGAGAACAGCTAAAGAAGAAAGCAAGGAAAGACGAAGCTATTAGAAACAAGGGAAAGGAAAACAACAATAATAAAGGAAAAGGAAAGGGCAAGAAAAAAGGAAAGGGAAAAGCTCAAAAAAAAGCTAAACGAAGAGTGTTACAAGATAGCGAGAGTGATAGTGCTGATGAGGATCTAGAATGGTACTGTATAATTTGTTGTGATTCATATTCAAATTCTCTTCCAAGGGAACAGTGGATAGAATGTGGCATGTGTAAAAATTGGGCACATGTGCGATGTACAAATGAAACTGATAATATTACTTATGTGTGTCCCAACTGTAAGTCAGATGAAGAATTTGACGATGAATAACAATAAAACGTGCCAAAGTTGATTACGACTGATTAAAATAAGACTGATTATTACACTGATATTACAATGTAGAAAACATTGTAATTCTATTTCACTTTATAAAAATAATTTCATAACTTATAGATGATAATATTGACGTTAGTAGTTTTGTTTTGTTATTTGATTATAATTGTGAGTTTTGATCTCACTTTCCATTGAATTTATTAAGTAGTTAAAATAAGTGCAGTTATGTTTGTAATAAGGTTTTTGACTTTATGCATCTCTATTATAGTTAAATTGATACAATAACATTTATTTGAAGATGTTCAGATATATTTTATTGTCTTTTTTTAAGTTCTGTTACGGAAGTGCCAATATTTCTTAGTTATAAAAAAGTGTTTAATGGTTTTCGTTGATTTTTAAAGTTTATATAATTAAATAAAAAAAGTAAATAAATGTAACTGTACAAATTATTGTTTTATTTAAAATAAATCAAACATTATCCTTATACATTATTTATATTATCCAAGTGGCACAATTTGCCCCAGACATGGAACAACTCGCCCCAAAGTGGGGTTGAATGTTCCCTTCCGAAATTTAGCGAAAATATGCCTGTAAAAAAATATTTATTGAGAAACTAACAGAAATGATTTTACCATTACAGAGACCGATTAAGAATTGTTAATAAAATCAAATATCAAAATTGAAATCTTATCATTTTTATCTTACATTTCATGTTCTTTGAAAATCGGAACATTCAGCCCCGGCCTCCCCTACATATTATATCGAATAAATAATTACTATAAACCTACTAACCATGTATTGATTTTTGGTTACGTGACATATCCCTCTGTTTGTTTTTGGGCTGGAATGAACTTGGTGCCAGCATGAACGGGTGAATGTATTATTTTTATTGCAGTGCAATTCGTTCACAACCATAAAGGAAACGCTGTGGTGATCGTGAATAACTTTCCTTTTCACATCCACGAGAAAAAGAGGACAACCATCTCCTGGCGATGTCGCAGTGTGGACCGGTCTACCAAGAGCATGTGCAGGGCAAGGGTGAGGACCACGGCGGACGGGATGTTGCTGCTGCTGGCTGGTGATGGACCAACGCACAACCATCCTCCTAGGTCTTTTAAAATTCTCAATGGTCTTTTTGTTCCATTATAATTTAATATTTGAACGTTGTCTATTTCAATTGTTTGCATCAAAATTGTGATAGGTGACCAGGTTATTAAATAAATAAATAAATAATAAAATAAATATCTTGGGACATCTTACACAAATCGACCTAGTCCCACGGTAAGCTCAATTAAGGCTTGTGATGTAGGTACCAGGCGACGATATATATAATAGATAGATACATATAGATACTTAAATACATAGACAGCCATGACCAAGGAACAAATATTTGTGATAAATAAATACACAAATAATGCCCTCGCCGGGATTCGAACCCGGAACCTCCAGCTTCGTAAGCAGGGTCGCTACCAACTAGGCTACGGAGGCTGACTGAATAAAAAGCTTGTAAAGGCTTATTAAAAATAAACCTTTACAAGCTTTTTATTAACTTTCTCCTGTCCCGTTGTGTAGAAACAAATCTTACTAGGTAGTTACAAGTGGCAATGGGCAGGCCACATTGCACGCAGAGCAGATGGTCGATGGGGTCGAAAAGTGCTCGAGTGGAGACCACGGCTAGGCAAACGCAGCGTAAGACGTCCACCCACAAGATGGACAGACGACCTTATGAAGGTCGCCGGGACACGCTGGATGCAGGTCGCATCTAACCGGTACATGTGGAGGTCCAGAGAGGCCTATGTTCAGCAGTGGACGTCTTATGGCTGAGATGATGATGATGATGATGATGAGTTACATTTTAACCAGTTATTTAGTAATTTTGTATACATATATGTATAAGTCAGATGACAATGCCTTCATGGAGCTGATTAGACGATGGCTCATTCATTAGACGCGTCTCAGTACTAATTAAAATGACTAAAAGTAGGTAGGACTAAAGGTACAGTCGGAGGTAAAAACTTAAAAAAATGTTTTTTTTTGTCAGAAATTAGTTTTATAAATATATGATGTAAATGCTAAAAAAAGACGCAGTTCGCCAACGTCGGAGGTGGGGAGCTCGCGTACTCGATCAGCTTTCATCTAATGCCTAAACCACTCGTTCCTGCCACTAGCCAATGTTTTTTTTGCTGTTTTCCTGCTGTGTTTAAAAAGAATGAGAGTAAACATTTTTTTCTTTTAAGTCAATATTTTCGATAATCCAGAGTATTAAAAATGTATTGGTCATGCTGTACATGCTCTCATTCTCTTTTGATGACGATTTTCATGAAAAAGAAAATAGACTTGATATTATTTATATTTACAAATACAGGATGTTCTCATTAGGTGTAACTAAGGTTACTAAGGTAAACTACTGTTGTGTTTATAATGAATGTATTAATGTAATGCTGCTTTGCAAATATTATACAAGTAATTGATGTCCTTTTTCAGTAACTTGGGCCCTAAACGAGCGCGGCAGCGACGTGGCTATTGTCAATGGTTACATCTTCACGGTGGAAAGACATAGGTCCAAGTCGACGCGATGGGTGTGCAGAAACAACAGAATTCACCACTGCCGTGCCTTCATGCACACTCGCGGCCGCGAATTGATTCGCAGCAAGCTTATCCATGACCACGATCCTCCTGAATTTAAAATCGTTAATGGTATTGTAATACGCAAAAATTTGCGCAGGCGATATGACCTAACATCAGGTATACCAACGAGCGCTTGGGATCATCTCATTACTTGTAAACAACGCAAGTAAATGATACACGGAACAATGTCATTACGAATAATGTAAATATACAATAATATCAATCTCTAATACAAGAATATAACTTAAACTAAATTACGAGTACATTTATACCAATAAGTAAAATTTGACTTCTTTGTAAACTTTTTTTTTATTATATAAGAAATAATAATTCACAGCCGATAGCCCCAGCAATATAATTATATTTACTTATGTTTAATTATGGTGCTATAACTGTTATATCTATTAAATAATTGGTTAAATATTACGAAAAGTGCTTTGTGATTATGGATTTTTTATATCCTTTGCTATAAAACAACTACAACATTGTATTGTCCCTTTTATAAATATTTATATCTATTTACATAAAATATGCAGTTTCGTCTATGTTTGCTTAACCCTTTGAGCCCCAGTGTCATCATATGATGACGGAATTACATAAGCACTTCAAATACCTGGGGCTCGATGGGTTAAAGCCCAATTGATCCTAAAATGTAATTATTTTCAGTGATCTTCACTCGCAGTCCTCGCGGCAAAGACCTGTGCATAGTGAATGGCTACACGTTCTACTGCCAGCAGCGCACGCGCCGCTCGCTGCGCTACGTGTGCTCGCTGGGCACCAGCAGGTGTCGCGCGCGGCTGCTCACCACGTGGGACCACGTCGTGTTCCGCTCGTTATTGGACCACACGCATCCTCCGCCGACATTTGTGATTAGAGATGGATCGTATGTTAAAATTAAGTAGTTTTATTCAGACTAGTTTCGATAAACGTTGGTAGTTCTAATAGAGAATATGTAATCGTGTAGACATGTACCTAATAAATTACGCTCTATATCGCCCGTAGAACGTGACTCAAACGCGTATAATATGTAGGTAGATAATAAACATTTCGTAGACCGAAGAACAAACCTATATAAATAAATAAATAAAAACCTAAATAGCTTCTTAGGTTGGTAAACATCATGCTGCACGTTTATAACGTTATATTCACTTTATTGTTATTTTATTTTAAACAATATATTCAATTATATTTCCAGTACTGTGGGCTAAAAATTGTCGCGGAAAAGACGTATGCATCATCAACGGGTACTCATTCTACTGCCAGGTCAGAACGACTAAAACCCATCGCTGGACCTGCACCGTCGGGTCTGGGAAGTGTCACGCTATGGTCTCTACTACTCCTGATCGAAAGCCTGTGCGGGCCTCGCTGATTCACACCCACCCCGCTCCTAACTTTGTCATCAGAGATGGGATTTATTTAAAACTTTAATAATTATGATTTGTGACTATTGAGTGACTTGTGATCCAGAGATAAAACTTCAAGTCGTCGTCAACTTTAAAATTACACCATTTCCGTATAAACTTTCATTGTATCTTACAAACTTTATACGCCTGTGAAGATTCGAATAAAATAGTCTAATTTATCATGTTTCTTCATAAAAGTAGTAGTAGTACCTTATGGAATAAATAAAAAAATCCTTTCTTAGTGCACCCCTAAACCTTAAAAGGAACCTACCTGCCTTTGAAATCTCTACAACCAGTGGTTCAAGCTGGGCGTTGATTTACGTACTTAAACAAAATTAAACGAATAAAACGGTTCGATTGTCCTGTACGTTCGGGAACATCAAATGTCAAGCTGTGGTGGTAAACACGCTCGATTATAAAATAGTTCAAAATAGATTAATCCATTGTCGTCTAGGTCTCTGGATGAGGGATGGTGTGTATTTAAAACTTTAGTGGGTTAACGAATCACGTCCACCTGAACACAGTGTAGGGACAAAAACGTAAACACCGTTTGGGATTTTAACTGATTTATTTTCAATGTTTTTATGTTACTGTTTTAAGTATTTGTATTTTAGTAAATAAGTATGAATTATGGAAGTCTAAAATATATTAAAAAATATAATAAAAAAATATTGGCATGACATATCATTGGTATAATATTGGGTATTATTCGTAAATTTGTATTTATACTTATATCATGAAATAATTGAAATATATATTCCGAGTTTTTTTTCTAGTGGTTTGGACTCGAAATCATCGCGGAAAAGAGATGTGTATAATCGACGGGTTCTCTTTTTATTGCAAAAACAAATCTTCATCGACAGTTCGGTGGTCGTGCACCTGCGGGAGCTCCAAGTGTCAAGCCACGTTGACAACTACGACCGATCGTCAAATAATTAGAACTAGATTATCTCATACTCATACAGCGCCCAAATTTGTAATCAAAGATGGAGTTTATTTAAAACTTTGAGGGATTTGAATGATTGTATTTGGTTCATAACTCGTATAATTTTATGTTGTCGAATGCGGTAATAATTTGATAAATAAATGAATGATTTTAATGTAGAAAATGCATTGTGAGCTAGCACAGCACACTGTGAGCTAGGTACTTGAATTTATGTTAAAATGCATTTTCTTAAAAAAAAACCATGTCGTCTTTGTGTTTTGTGCTTAGTGGAGGTAAATAATAAATTATTGATCTCGTTTTCAGTGATGTGGGTTAGGAATAATCGCGGCAAGGACATGTGTATCGTGAACGGGTACCCGTTCTACTGCCAGGCGAAGACGACGAAGTCCATTCGGTGGTCGTGCACCCTCGGGACCATCAAGTGCCGCGCCATGCTCACGACCTCGCTGGACTACAGACTGATAATCCGGACGGAGTTGATCCACACTCATCCAGCTCCTAAGTTTGTGATAAAGAACGGCATTTATATTAAGCTCGGCACTCGCTAAGGATTCAATTTTATTTTGATCCCAGTAAGAGTTAAATAAAATGCACTTTTCAGTTTTTGTGCTCATGCAGTTAAAAAACAAGTATTTTATACCTATTGTGATATAGAGACATGGCAGTAAATATATTTTATTTAATAAATTAAGGTATAATTAGTTTAAAAGGTCCAGCTTTTTTTATAAATAAGATTATATTGGATTATAAAATATCAAAGGTATGCTTCATTCAATGACCTAGTTACAATTTATTTTAACTTATAATAATTTAAGGAAATTACATTACGGTGGTGTATCATTTCGTACATTGTCACAATGACAATGAATATGAACTACGCCAGAGATATCTATTATTTGTCTAAATCTATAATACCTATTACAAGGGATGAAATGGCAGATCCATTTTATTTCTCACCTAATCGAACCTTAACTTTAAACTAAGAAACGCGTCAATAAATGGTAATCACTCGTAATTCAAAAGTTTGTGTATTTGTAAAGTGAACTTGCTGAATATTTAAAAAAATTGATGTTTACAGTATATTTCGTTAAAAGCGCGCGAGGAAAGGATCTCTGCATAGTGAACGGGTACTCATTCTTGTGCCAGTTGCAAGGGTCGCGCACGCTGCGCTGGGTGTGTTCGGCCGGCACAGGCCGCTGCCGCGCCAAGCTGCTGACGACGCGCGGCCTCCAACTCATTCGAGCCACCTTGAACCACACCCATGACGCTGCCAAGTTTATCATCCGCTGTGGAGTTTATCATAAACTGTAATTTATTATTAGTATTAGATTCTGATTACTCCGAATTTCGAATATGTGCGCGCTAGCTTGAACCACGCTCATACGACCGCCAAGTTTGCCATTAACTATGGCCGTGTGGTGATTGCAGTAAGAATACATTTGTCATCACCCCAACTCCTCCTTCGGGTATCGTAAGAGTCGACTGAGGGATTGAAGTGTCACTTACCATTATTTGATAAAAGATTGATGATGGGCAGCAGCGTCATCATATTGGACACATTACTGCGATCGCCAATCCGCTTGCCCAGCGTGGCGATTATGGGCATTTACCTCCTAATGCGTCTATACGCATAGTTAATAGGAGAGGCCTACGTCCAGCAGTGGACTATCATAGGCTGATGATGTGATGTGATGTGATATGGGCTGTCAAATGAGCACCTCCAGACTTTGACTACATAAGTATACTCGTCTCTATATTTCCTTTGTAAATGAAGTAGGCGCACTAGGTACCCATTGAAATATATTCAAGTCGGGACGTTGGCTACACGCTTTGCTTTCACAAAACAAATTAGAGCTGTATATGTCCGGCATGTGGAAAATTTGTGAACCGCACTCCTGATGCCGTTGAGGAGGCTCAATTGATGCCCTCGGTCGGCACAGACTACACTGCCAGTCGAGTGCTGGATGAGTCTTTAAACACGCGTGACCCAACGGCCTCATTCGTTGGGCACTCTGCTCCACTTCTATATCAGCGACCTTAGAACCAGTAAGTCTGTCTGTAACAGACGGCAAACGACCATACGGCGTGTCTCAAGTGCTTTGGCATTTAGGGCAGTCCTTCGCAATAGGACGTGACCTGCGTGGATACGTTGGCCCCGCCCCATGTCTAGTGCTCTGCAAGGAAGCAGGGGTCTGCCGCAGAAGATACGCAGACCGTCAAGTGCCGTATAGACGGCGCTCCCAGAAAGCTCGCCGCATTGCCTCTTTGTATGCCTTAACTGAGCGTCTGAGCAAAGTACAACGATCACTATTTTCAAAATTTATTTCACGATTTTCATTGTGTCTGACGACCAGGCCCATATTAGGGTACCTATCTTGATAAGTAAATTGTATTCTTTAGTTTGTAGTCTCCTAATAAATTAGTATAAATTATGTCGTCGATATTTTTTTAACACTTACCTGCATTATGCATGTTAGTACTAAGAAATATATACATGCCAGTGCTAACATAATTTCTACTTTGTTCTCAGTGTAGCTTTTGATATTTGGTGAGATTAATAATGCTAATGTATCATGGAACAAAATGATAACATTTTAATTTTATTATCAGTGATCTGGGCGCAAAACAAACGCGGCAAAGACGTCTGCATCGTAAACGGGTACTCTTTCTGCTCCCAGTGGCACGGCCAGATGTCGGTCCGCTGGGTCTGTACTTTCGGCCGGGCGTGCCGCGCGAAGCTGGTCACAACACATGACCATCACGTAATTAGAGCCACGCTGGATCACAACCATGGACCTCCGCGTTATATTATTAAGAATGGAATTTACGTTAAAGTGTAGTATAGTAACTCACGAGTAGAGCCTGATGTCTGCCTGCAAGTATTGAACTCATCGGTTTTTGCGTGCGACAAGTTGGCCACAGTGCCACATCACGTGGACGTGACATAATAATGTGTAATAAATTATAGTATATTTGTTGTGTGTAAAATTAATCAAATATATATGTACTTGTAAAACTCAAGCATGTATGACCGACAGCGACCCAAAACAGGCAATAGGCTCTACTATTCCCTGTTTTGGGTCGCTGTCGGTCATACATGCCGAGGCGAGCTATCCGCGTAAGACACAGGGAGTAAAATTGTACTATTAAATTATGTCAATCATTTTATTTATATGAATGATATGTTATGTTGAATACATATATTATTTGACATGTGTCAACTGCCTATGGAGTTATACATTTTGTACAGTTTATTTTTATTATAATAATTCTTACGAATGAATTAGATAAAATACAAATGAATGTTATTATTGAAATAGCGACATTTCTGATTTTATACATTGATATTTATATTTATTTATTTTAATTATTAAATATTAAATTCGTTTCATGTCATATTTTGCTTAACATTTTATACGATGTCCTATCATGTGTTTCTGTATGTAGTGATGTGTGTAAGTAGGTGTAGATACCTACTTTTTGTCATATAATCGATCTCCTTTATATTTGTGTGTTGTGAAATAAAGTTTTAATGCGAACAGTGACTTGCTACTTTACTATGAACGTTGATATTTTCATAGGCGTATCCACTGCAATATTCCGTGGTCCGCCGAATTTGAACAGAACGGTAAAGCGTATAATGTAATGCTTGCAACGGTGAAAGCCAACTCACTGCTTCCCTTGTCTGCAAGTTAACGTATAATATTTTTAATTTCCAGTAACGTGGACTAGAAACTTACATGGCCTCGACCTGTGTGTCATAAACGATTATGCCTATAGCCACCTGATGAGTAAGCACAACTCCATGACTTGGATCTGTTTTTCGGGAACTAGATGCGGCGCGGAACTGCTTACTACCGACAAGGAACCTCCAGGGCGCGAATTTATACATGTGCAGCCTATTCATACACACCCTCCTCCGAGATACGCCATACACAATGGCATTTACTATAAACTTTAGGTTTTATATTTCCTAAGTTTCGATTTTCTAATCAGGGCGGCGAAGAGGGAATGATGCGAAATGAGGTTTTAAAATAGTCACTTAGTATTTTCAACTTGATTGCATATAGATTTATTCCATTTCACTTACATACATACTATTGTAACCACTAGGTGTTACGAAATATTTCAAATGCAGGGCAGTGAAAGGAAAAAAATGGGAACAAATTGTATCGAGTAAGTATGATACATATACGGACCTGCATATATGCTTTGTCTGCAACACAGTTTACTTTATCCTATTGTCACATAGTCAACTAAAAAGACACGTTAGTATAACGTAGTGATATATAAATTGGGACACTAGTGAAACGTAAAAGTGAACGTGATGGTTCAAAACCATTGTGTTTTTTGGTTATTTCCTTGTATTTGTTGATATCACTTTTGAAGTGGTTGAAACTAATATGTATATTTTTAACATAAGTACATAAGAATAGTTTTTGTTATGTTGATAGTAGGTACCTCAATTGAAAGTTCAATGTTCCTCCACAGGTCTCATTTTGATGTAGCTTTTATAGGTACGTATTACATTACCTAGATATGGGAGTAAAATATTTTTGTTGTTATTTTATTTAGAAGACAATTGGCGTAGAGCATGATGCGAGACGAGGTGCTACTTGATTTCCATTAAACTGTTAATTTAGGTTAGTGTCTAAAATTGCTTACCTAAATTTTATGAATTACTTTTATATACATTTGTCTAGTATCAATCCTAAATATTTACCGCATTTTCAGTTTCATCTAAAAATCTTGGAAGTGATGTGTGTTAGTAGATACTAGGTAGGTAAATAGTTGGATACCGCAAGTGTTAATCCAAAATTGAAATTGATTTAATTTCGGGCTTATGTTTAAGTTTTTTTTGTCGCATGTTGGTCTAACACGCAATTATGGAAAAGTCATCCTACGCGTACTAGAAGTAATTAGAAGGGAATAATTATTTTTCTATTCAACTTGAACCTGATAGGTTTGATCCGCTGACTTAATTCATTATATGAGATACCTAAATACACAGCGCGTTATCTCAAATAGTTGCAATTAGTGAAGACCTAGGAAATATTATATTTTCATATATTTTATTAAAATGGTCGAGCTTGTACAAATGTGGTTTCAAAAATATTTTGACTTAGCCTGGTCTAATAAAAAAACTGTTATAAGCCGTGTTTTATTTTTAAACATTTTATATTTGCATAATAATTTACGGAAGTTACTTTGAATCTTCAACCTACCAAGGTAGTTATGATCAGGGGTAGCACATGCAACCCACGCATGTAGGTATATAGGTAACACACGGTGTCACACGGAATAACTATCACATTGTGTGTTTCATAAGATTGGCAACTCATTTATTTGTTTCAATTTCAGTAAGCTGGGCAAAAAACCAAAGCGGTAAGGATATTTGTATCATCAACGGCTACACGTTCTACCTCCATCGAGAACAGCAGAAGTCCAAGCGATGGCTTTGCACGTATGGGGCGCGGTGCCGCGCGGTGGTGTACACCACACATAGCAATGAAGTCATACGACTCATGGTGGATCACAATCATGGCACTCCGAATTTTTTTGTTAAAAATGGCGTCTGTTTTAGAATACAAGCGAGTAAATAATATATATCTTTGGATATTTATCATTATCATCCTCTTAGCGTTTGTCCTGGGCTGTGATGGGGTTCGTCACTTTCCTCCCACTTTGCTCTATGTCGGGCATCGCTCTCGGTTAACCCACAGGAGTTTAGATATTTGGTGATGACATTGCGCCACTGCTGCCTTGGTTTGCCTGTCTTATTTGGACCCGGCAAGTAAGAACCACGGGCTCTTTGGCCCACACACATTTTTTTTATGCGAGCATATTAGCGAAGTCTCTTACTCCAAGGCAACCATGGATGTTTTCGTTTCGAACCCTACTTATCTATCGTAAAGACTCCTGAAATCCATCTCACCATCTTCATTTCTGCCAACTGCCTGATTTTAACGCATTACAACGTTTAAAAATTCTAATTATTTAAGATTATAAACATTACTGTTTTTAGCGATGTGGATCAAAAATTCACGAGGAAACGAAGTGTTACTACTCCAAGGATACACATTCCACCGGAGACGCTCAAGTAGGACACGATCGGAATGGCGATGCACCGCTAACAACGTGTGCAAGGCGCGCGTCTTCGTCACGCCCCTCAAGAAGATTCTTCCGCAGAAGGGCGACATAATTCATGGGCATCTTCCGCCTAGTTATGTTATTAAGGATGGTGTTTATTTCAAACTGTAGTATGTACTCGGTGTAAATGTTTGTCTTGATTCTTTAGGAACTCTTATGGTACAAGATAAAATCATAATCAGAGTTTCTGGCAATTTGTTAGAAATGTAATAATAATAATAATAAGTTATTATCTAAAGTGTGTGTTTCATTGCCATCTCATAAATGGACACAAAACATGCTTCATGCTGCTGATTAATATCCATTCTTAAGAAACGAAGCCCAACACAAAGAGCTTTTTCTCTAAAATGCTATGCAAAGTGGACTCTTACGATTACAAATTAGGTTGTAAAGCCCTTTGTTTACGGGCAATCCAAAAATTAAAATGTTACAGAAATTTCTGGCTCCATTCCCCTCCAGAAAAGTTGCATACAAATTCCTCACTTGGACACTTACAAACTTTTTAAAAGTTGAAAGGGTGAAATACATGCCCTATGCCGCCAAAATTATACGGCGATTTTTTAACTGTCTCAAATATTTCAGAGTCCGCAAAAAAAAAATCAATAAAAAAAACTGAATGAACTGAATCATTTTACTTTTATGTGAAAATGTAGTACCTACCTATGTGTTTTCGGTTAAAAATTATTACCTACTTATTTGTTTTTTTTTGCAGCAGTTTTGAGAAAAGCAATAGTGCGAAAAGCCTTTCCATCCGTGTCAAGTCTATACTTGAGACTAATATTCCTGGCTTCATATGAAATTAAAAGATCGTCCATTTAAACACAACATTCAGCCTGAAAAAGGTATTTTCCATGCCTAGTCAGTATGCCTATTACTTATAACGTTTTACATTTCAGTAACTTACGTAAACCACAAAACAGAAAAAACAGTAGAAGCGTAATGTAAGCGCAGCGCGTGTGGCAATAGTAAGCAGCGCAAGGCTTACCTGCACAAAAGTTAACCACAGTAGGCCGTCAGTTCTCTAAGCGCGCTCACGTGAGATCGTTTTCGAATAAATCCGAAAAAGAATGTGCAAATATGCCGTTTTGGGATGTAAAAGTAATAGTCAGAAGTCAAACCTCACCAATGAAGGTATTTCATACCACCGGAAGTTCTTAATTTGTTAATATTTTAATATTTTCTAAAATATTTCGTCTTCCGCAAGATGTTTGTACTACACTAAATAAGAAACAACTTTATATGCCAATAATAAGGTCGTTTTTTATTTGGCATGAAACTATGGAAATTTCTAGAATTTCGGAACGATAGGCTGAGTAGCGGCCAATGCGAGGAAAGGGTCCAAAAAGGTATCGATATCGATATTTTATTTCGTCGATATACCTACATTAGTTGTCTTGAGCCGATTAAGTGAAAAAATTTTAAACATGTTCTCTATAATCTTTATTTATTTAATCGGGTTTCTGACTGTCATCGTCATCATCATCATCATCTCAACCTTTTGCTGCCAGCTGCTGAGCGTAGGCCTACATATCATCATATTATAATATTGTGGATATTAAGGTTTCGTGGCCAAATCATAGTTTCGCCATGTCCGCCCGACTGTCATCGTCATCATCATCATCATCTCAACCTTTTGCTGCCAGCTGCTGAGCGTAGGCCTGCATGTCATCCAATTATAATATTGTGGATATTAGGGTTTCGTTGCCAAATCATAGTTTCGCTATGTCCACCCGACTGTCATTGTCGTCATTATCATCATCACCCTAAGACTACTACCTTATAATATTGTGAATGTTAAGATTCTATTGTCAAATTATAGTTTCGCCATGTCTGCCCGACTGTCATCGTCGTCATCATCATCATCATCTCAGCCTTTTGCTGCTAGCTGCTTAGTGTAGGTCTGCTTATCATAATATTATAATATTGTAGATATTAAGGTTTCGTTGCCAAAACATAGTTTCACCATTTCCGCCCGAATGTCATCGTCATCATCATCATCTCAGCCTTACTTACTGTGAGCATGAGCATATCCTAATATTATAATATTATGGGTGTGAATTTTAAGGTGCCGTTCTCAAATTATCGTTATCATTGTCTGCCCGACTGTCCATCTGTCTGTTTTTAATTATTCAAAAGGTTATGAATTAATTATTTGTTATATATTATTATTTTATTTAAAAATGCTCCGCTATCTAAAATTATATAATATAAAAGTGCTCCTTTCAATGTCAAAGTGATTACTTACTTACAGAACCAAAGTAACCGAAATACAGGCAGTGGGCGGGGCACATTGCGCGTAGAACCGATGGCCGTTGGGGCGGGAATGTTCTTGAGTGGCGGCCACGTACCGGAAGCGTGGGTAGGCCCACCACAAGGTGGACTGATGACCTGGTGAAGGTCGCAGGAGTCCGCTGGATGCGGGTGGCGCAGGACCGGTCATTGTGGCAATCTTTGGGGGAGGCCTATGTTCAGCAGTGGACGTCTTTCGGCTGATATGATGATGATGATGATGAAAAACCAAAGCAAATCGAAGAAATGTACTTTTTCATCACACTTGGTTTGTAAGCGCCCCATTGCTTGCATGCATCGCGGGAGTATTCCCTAGGGAGTTATAGAAAAGTTGGTACGTCATTTAACAATATTTTGTCTTAAAACAATTGTTTTTGCTTAGAAGTGTGATGAAAAACATTGTATGCATCACGGTCGGTAAGCGGAATACTAACTCGAGTCATTAAAATCTAACACTCTAGTTAGAAATACCGTAATTACCTTCCTAGACGCCCAATGCTATTACTACATATATATATAATTATATATATTTTATCGATATAATACCGACTCTTGCACGGCACTATGACGCTTGTTAGCCATAACGTGCAAAAAGCAGCCTATCTCTTTTACTCTTGGGAAATGCCACGTATGTGGGAGAAAGAACAAGGATTCGCCATCTATTGGGGAGATGCTGAACTATTAAGTTTTAGTTATAAACAGACTTATGCTACTCGACGCTAGATGGCAACATTCTCTTTGCAAGTTAGTAGTAGCAAGCGAAACGTCGTAAGTAATAAAACGAGTAGTATAATTTTGCTTTTGTCGCATTCGAAATAAAGTTTATTTTTGTATAAGATTTTATAGCCAATAAGCTTTCAGATACTTCTGTGTGCATGTTTGCGCCAGTGTGAGTGTGGCGACATCGGTTCTCTCGAGAATCGGGGTATAAGCCGCTTCTACGTTATTTTTTGTTCTGTGACGTAAACAATATACGAGGCAAGGAGCTGTGCTTAGTGCACGGCTTTTCATTCTATCTCCAGAAACGCAGGAAGTCCAGCCTGGGTTGGCTGTGCACCTGCGGCTCGGGGTGCAAGGCCAAATTGATCACAACTCTTGATAGAAGATTGATAAGAGCGCATTTGGAGCATTGTCACTCTGCTCCAAGGTATATTATTCGGAATGGAGTGTATTTTAAATTGTAACGATTGTGTATTTTTATACTAAAATTTTTCAGTAGGATTTAAAGTTAATTTGACTTCATCTTGTTAGGGTTGGCGTGTATTAATTTAACTTGATTAATTTGTTAACTTGATTGAATTTCATTTAATTTTGTCAATAAATGCATGGCAACACCGTCTCAATATAGACAACCAGTCTATGATGAGATGGCGCGAAAATACTTATCGTTGGTTGGTTGACAAAACGCGTGATACTCGTAACATGGCGCGGGTACATACTGGTCGGTGATTGGTGGGATTTTGAATGTTGGAGGGGAGTAACGATGAAGCGGATCTCTGATCGGACCAGTTCGCACATATTCTATTCAGTAACCTCCCATTGTACTTTGTATTACGAGTTGGTGAACTTATTGTTGTTAATATAATAAAGTAATTGTTCAGAAACAGTGTTTAAAATTGATCATCTTCCAACCTGCTGGGACCCTGAGTTATTTATAGCCAACAAGAAGCGTGTAAGTGTTATAATCTTAGTTTTGTGATTATTAGGTTTTTATTTATAAGCAAATATGAGGTCGAATAAAGTATGGTACATCTGAATTGTCTCTTTATTAAGATTTAATTTTAATCATGACATTTTAATACTTCTCAAGAAGTTTATGCCTAGGCATCGATCTTCAACGGTTAAAAAAAGCTTTTTCTAATTAACACTGAAGGTTAAAAAAAATGTGGTGACAGCAGTAAGAAAACAATTCGACTAAGGGATTGAAGTGTCCTGACCATTAAATTTATTTACTGCAATCGCCAATCTGCTTGCCCAGCGTGGTGATTACGGGTATAAAATCTACCTTCCCTCCTAATTGCGTATGCATACTATAGTCATAGGCAATAGGGGAGCAGCGGATTGAGATAGGCTGTTTTGCAATTTAATTAGTTTAGTTAATATATAAATAATATTTTGTAATTTATAATGTAGTTTTATAATATTATAGTTTTAATTTTGTGTATTTTTGTCGCTTATAAATAAATTGAATTGCTGATTTATTTTGATCCATAATTTGTAATGGTGATTGTAATTTGTGAATAAATAAATAAAATCCAATTTATGAATGTATATAAATATAGCTGTGAACGTGTTCTATGTAGTCAATGACATTGTTACGTGCCGTAATAATGTTATTTTATTTATCAACGATAGAACAGTAATACCCGGATGTATTTTCACGAGTATGGTGAAGACAGAAGACGATAAATAAAGCAAGAAGCCAGCAGCGAAAGTTGAGATTGGATTCGGTTCTTTCTTAGTTTTTCCTTTAGTATAGGTAAAAAACTTAAGTAAGTCACCTGTTGTATGTAGTAGTGATCTATTCAAATAGACAATACATGTTTAAAATGCGAACACAAACAAAACAAATGCCTATATGGATAGATTACAACCACATACTACAGGAGCTTTTCTTAAGTTTTTCACCTATACTTACGAGTATATTATGAAGATTATCTTCACTTTGCAAACGACGAGAATCTACAAAAAAATAGGTACCATTATTTGTTCACCGAGTTCAGAACACAATGAAACTGTTTTAAATTTGTCACGGGTTACAAATTTTCTCTTTTCTGGTTCAATCCAACATATTCTGAAGACCTATGGTCTTCATTGTAGTTTTGTGATTCCTATCTCGATCTAACTGCTATTATTGGAATCAAAATCTTTTAACAGTTATATGGTCAACAAACGCCAAAGGCAAGCGGATGTTAATAATCAATGGATTCAGCTTCTACCCGCATAGCACGCAGCAGTGCAAGAACTACTGGCGCTGCACGCTGGGCACCATGGTCCATGAAGTGCAAGGCGAGGGTCACTAGCACTCACTACCGACAGTACTAACTTCCACAGCCACTTAGAGATTGTCAACCTGCAGCATAGTCATCCGCCGCCGAAATTCTGTATGAAAAATGGAATGTACTTCAAACTAGCATGCTGAGTACCTATGAGTGGTGTTGTTTATTAGTCAGGTTTTGGGGAGGTTAGATTAAAATATGCAATTTAATTCCTAAATAAGCACGAGAGTAAATGTCAAGAGTAAATGTACACGAAAATAGGTAAAAAAATACTCATAACAATTTGGACAGGTACAAAGGCGAACCTATCCCTGTAGGGGATCACTTCCAGTTAACTTTAGAACAAAAGAGTGAACTATGTGAAACAAGAGATGGACAAACAAACATGTGTAAGTACAGTGGTGAACGTAACTTGAATGAAAATACTTAATGTAATTATAGTATATACCTACTATGCTAAATTCGTACATAATAATATAATACACGTATAGTTAATCCTGCTTGGCTTAACCTTATGCTCCT
>JALPQI010018690.1:0-18390 GCA_025490895.1 Thaumatotibia leucotreta
ATTTGGTCATGAACTCGAGCCAAATCAGGGCTAAATCTGTTAATACAAATATCGTATTTTACATTGGGCATAATTTCGTATAATTTATTCATAACACTATGTTTAACTTTATATTGTCTAACATAAGTAAGTAAGTAAACACTTTATTGTACACACAATACATAGAAATCACAAATGTAAAAATATAAAAACAATGTACAAAGGCGAACTTATCCCTGTAAGGGATCTCTTCCAGTTAACCTTTGAGCAATTGAGAGGAATAGTATATTAAGGGAGACAAACCAGCACTATGCAAAAAGCAAACTAAATATATAAATATAGGTACACAAAATAAACAAAAACATATGTACATATGTATATTATATATATAAAATACACGTAAATAAATACATAATAACAATACAAGGTACAGTCACCACACGGGATTGTTGAGCCACTTGCCACTGTTCGCAACTTGGTCGAATAATACAAATCGGGTTCCGAACTCTTATGATGAGGCTGGTATCACGACTTCGGCCGAACTCTGCTGACCAATGGGGCGGTTGTTGCTACGGTTAGCCAATGACCGCTCGCGTATTCTTCAGAAGGTGACGTTACCATGGTTACGTAATAACAAAAATGTTTGTTATTACGTAACCATGATTGTTCGCTATTTTTCCGGAAGCTGAAGACGTTACTATAGTTACGTTATAACATCCGCTTTAGACCTGGAGACGTCAATCTAACTTCAGAGCCCTGATGGTAATTTCGTTCACTTTCTTTTTAACGGCTGTCACTGACAGGTATTTTTTCAAAGTTAGAATTTCAGTCAGAAACTCAAGTTTCTATTATACATTTTTATGGCTACTGACAGATTATAGGATTATGGGTAGATTGTCAAAGGTTACCTACCATATTTCTACAAAGGTTACATTACATAAGTTTTCAACTAACGTCAACTGAGCTGTAACGAATGATAATAAAGACAGCAATAGCATTTGTCTCTGTCAATGAAAAAATAATTTAAAATTGCTCGATATTCTCGATAACATGCCTATTTATATAAATAAGAAATGAATAAATACCTCGCCTATTAATATCAGATAAATCATGGCTACCGATTTGAAGCAAATACGAATAAATTACTAAACGATTTTAGACAAATCTATGAAGAACTGTCGTTATCCAGTTTCCTCTAGGAACAACGACATCTAGCGTCTAATAATGGCCGATGACTAACCCGTAATTCTCGTAGACGAAGAAATGTTTATTATTTCAACTAGTTTTGACACATTGAAATTTTGACGCAACAAAGATTTGTATTTGACTGACATATGATCGGGGAACATCGGTCATGTCGCCATCGTGCCTACTAACGAAAAATACCGAACCCATATTACATGACCAAATTGCATCCATTGCCAAGTGGCTCAACATTCCCATGTGGTGACTGTACTCAACCAGAACACAAATCGTTCGATAGCCACAACTTATATAAATTTCTCTTGAGTGACGCCACCGACTGACACTGCCTAAGAGAGAGCGGCAACTTATTCCACAACTGCACAGCATGAACTGTGAAAGAATTCGAATAAGACCGAGTCTTGTTAGACGGTACCGCGAGCGTCAAATTCGCACTAGATCTCAACCGGTGCCCACTACCATCTGCCAAGTATGCAAATCTTTCAGATAGATATGGAGGAGAGGTGGGATTAAAAAGAACATTAAACAGCAGAGACAGAATGTGTACGTCCCTGCGCTGCCGGATCGGGAGCTAACCGAGTCGAGAACGAAACTCGGAGACGTGATCATACTTTCGCAGGCCAAAAACATACCGGATACACACACACATACATATCTACTGTATTACATATTATTTCGTTAAAATTTGCTATTCTTTTATTATTTATTACAAACAATAAATAATTACATTTTATTTATTCGTAATAAATAATTATAGATACATTTTATTTTATTCTTATTAAAATTTACCTCTGCCTTCCTAAGTGGACTTATTTTCTACTAATTCTTTGGCATAGGTACTTAAAAATCTTCTAAGCTACTCTGAAATTATTGCATTGGATTACACAACGCATATATTTATACGATCATTGTAAAACACCTACCTACAGAAAATGTTAATTAACGATTCCGTGTCATAACATCACATAGTCATGGTTGTCTGTCAAAATAGACCATCGACTGCTTAAGCATAATAGTAAATTTCTTCACAATACAACATTACTATCACTGTTACAGTTGTCTCCTGTCTAATCGGACAGAATAACAACAGTAAATACACCTATTTACATAATTAGGCTACGGATACGGTTATCACCAAATCGTTTTGACATTGACATTGAAAGTTCAAGACACCAAAACAGTCCGTTTTTTTTCAGCTCCAAAAAATTTTACAACAATTGTCGAGTTCGCAGTTGTCGCTCATAAGTGACATAGTTTAATGGTGGTTAACGACACATAAATACGCCACATCCGCGAATTATGCAAATTATCCTGTCAAACGTTTTTCCATTATGTGCACACGCCTAAATATCAATTATAGAAGTCGTTGAACAGAATAATTCCGTTAAAATAGATATATTATATTATAAAAAAAACTAGTTTATGGCTATTTTTGATTTTGCACTGTAACGGTTTCAAATTACTTTTATCCTGATTTGAAAATTGTGTTATGTCAACTAAAACTGTAAAGTCATGTACTGTACACGCATATTATACAGGGTGGTTCATTCAAATCGGTCAGTATAGGAAAATCTATAACTGTAAGACTTACGAAGATCTGTTCTGTTCATCGATATTAATAATAAGAAAAACTACGTTGATAAATTTGAAAACAAATCTGTACCCAGCTCGGTAATAGAACCCGGCTCGGCTGATGAGAAATTTTTGTGACGAGAAATATTTTCCTGAAAAACTTCCAACTACAATATCTGCGAAGTCACCTAATTAAACGCTGATGTAGGTACATATAGTATTAAGGTGTACAAATCACCCAACGTGGCATCTTAAGAACTATTTCTTTACCTACAATTTTAAAATACTTCTATTACTGCTTGTTCTAAATTTCTAGACCTTGGCATTAATCTATCTTGAGCTACATAAATATTTTTTCTATGATAACGAGATCGAGATCCAGGAGCATTGGCGAAACAATGCCAAGAATCTAACTTTAATTACCTATAGTTAAGAATGGCAATATAATAAGTCAGTAACATAACATGCTTCCTACCGTACTTATCTTATAGTACATCTAATCATGATGAACATAAATATAGCAGTTAAACAAAGTGCAGAGTTACGTTATTCTGGCACTAAAACGCGTAGCTCCTTTATTTCAGGTAACTTATCGTAGCGGGCGTAGAGTTTCGTAGCAGTTATTGTAATGTAACCAAATATGTATGTTACTTATTGTCATAGTTCTATAGAGATCAGGCGATGTGAGTTTTTGGCAATATTGATAATATATAAAGCATGTTTATTATATGAAAATAAAGCAAATTCGTTGGCTTATCCCCTATGCTATGAAAATGAAATGAAAAGAAAATGAAAATATATTTATTTCACTGTGACAATTTGGTAAAGTGATTACAAGGTTGGGGCATCCTATTAAGTATAAGATACTTGTGTCAGGATGCCCCGCTCTTCCATAGCAACAGGTGGTATACAGTAAATAAACATTATTAAAACTAGTTAAAAAGAAATAATCCTAATACACCTTCAACTAAGCGTGTTTGTGTGCAAACAAACCGAGTGAGTTCCGTTGTTGTATACAAAGCAACCCATTAATTTATCTATCCTTTCTTTTTTTTTTTTGCTATAAAAATAGGAATTAATCTTTTCTTTTTTTTGCTATAAAAATAGGAAGTAATCTTAGTTAGTTTATTCATACATAACTATTAGGTCAATACGTTGCTAAGGAATAATATGTCATCATTTTTGGTTGTTACTCTTTCGAATATATATTTAATTCGTAGTAATCGAATATGTTTGTAAATAAAACGTACTCACTTCAAATTCTTTAATGAATGGCATCTACGGGAAAGAATTGGACGCTGGGCGCTTCCAACGAGAATGTTTGAAAACAGAACGATTTCGATTTTCTTCGTCTATTTTTGTAAGATGCCCACGCAAAACGTGAGCGCGAAACTTCACGCGAGACGCGACCAAATCCGTGCCAAAAATCGAGATTATCTCAATAGAAAAAAAAAAACAATTGACGTAGCACATCACATTTATTTTGTGTTTTCTTCTAAGGCAGGTTTTACTTTCAGCCTCCGTAGCCTAGTAGTAACCCTGCCTACGAAGCTTGAGGTTCCGGGTTCTAATCTTAGGCATTAATTTGTGTCTTTATCACAAATATTTGTTTTTTGGTCTAGTCATGTATGTTTTAAGTAGGTACCTATTCTTGTATTTATTGTCGGTCGCTTACAACATAGGTCGATTTGTGATTCTAGCATGATATTAATTTTTATTTACTTATAATTATAAATGACATGAGTGTTGCAGGATATGCCATCTTGTGGATTAAATCAAAATGTATCCTTAAAGGCACGATCAAGGGTTGCCCTCTAAGAGTCACACCGCATTCTCTGTTCTGAGTAGAAGCTGCTGCCATCTCGCGGTTTAAATTGAATACTTACGACTCATTGCTTCGCGCTAATAAACAGACATTTATATGCTGCCCTCTATTGTTCACACACTGTATTTATTGCAGGGTGCATTGCACGGGTGAAATGGTTTTAGGGTTGCCATGCCGAGGGAACTCGCCTGGCACGCTAGAGGGCGCTAGTATAATAATACATGATAAAACTATACTGATCTTTTACTAGCCAGAAAACGTCAGACGCCTTATATCTAAATCAGACTGACCAACTTTTACTAAGGAACCAACCCCGAAGCCAAAAAATGGATTTTTTTAAACGACAAATTGTAAATGGCTTAAAATTAAATTGGCTTTCTATTTTGAAAGTAGTCTCATGTTAATTTGGCAACGACCTTTGTAAGGAACGTAAATAGCCAAAAAGACGCTACGAATATAATTATGTACGAATAAGACGGCAAAGCACCGTACGCGAAACTATCTGTTTAGAACACATATTATCAAAATTCTATATTTTATAAACTCGGCTGGACGAAGAAATTATTATTAATATTTATTATCATGATTATACACCTGTTGTATGGATAATTGGATACTTATTGTAAATAGCTACTCCGAAATAGTTCTTTATTAATATTGACATTCGTTTCAGTATTTTACAATTACTGTGTAAATATTAGGTGACATCATGAGTTATAAGTAACTATTGTCTCATGATGCCAAATAAGATTTAATTATTTTCGTGTAAAGACATTTAGTGAAAGTCATTCCTAAGATTTAATTATCTTAGATGACATCATTACGATTATCATTACTGATATCGTGTTCGTATTTTTTTCCCGTGCAATTAACTCTTACTGATTCATTTCAATAACTAGGGGGTTACAGTATACTCGTAGTAATACGTCAAATTGACTCTTAATGAAATGACAACACCAACCACAGCGTCTTCATCAGTGGCACTAGGGCTTGCAATTCGAATAGATCGAATGTTTCCCTATTCGAAACATTTTTTTTTTTCAAAATTATTACCGTTTTAGACACTATGTAGTAACAATGACTTAACTAAGATTTACACAATTATTTTATTGTATTAGTAAACTATTTTTTTCGGTACTTTAATGTATTTTCAGAAAATATTTTGTAATACAAGATTTTCCATTATGATTCCTAATAAGTAATGAGTGTTATGATTGCAATGAGCGAATAGTTAGGATATACAACACATACATGCATGGTGAATCGCTCATTGTTTACTTATACAAGGTGGCCATAAAATAAGTGCATTCCCGTTGTTTAGCGGCTCTTCTTTCAGAAAGGTCGTAAAATTTTTGAAATATATAAAATAGTATAAGCTCCTACTACTTAATACTACATACTACCACTACTTCTGAAGCTTGAACTAATTTCCAAAAAAGAAACCCCAGGTTCCTTATTTTGCATGGCAAGACCTCATTGGCAATGGGAATGCACTTAAAGAATCAATATCACAAAAGTTTAAATCCTGCACCAAACCAAAGCTTTCTATTCAGCCCAATGGTTGACTGATAGAGAATGCCTTAAGGCGTTAAGTTCGCCATTTGTACTCTTTTATATTGTGCAATAAAGTTTAAATAAATATATATTATGCAATAATCAACGTAAATATGCAAATCAAACTAATTTTACTTGGATTGTCAATATTATTTTATTCTTACAAGAAATCGGATACGTGAAAACAACAAATATTCGAATACCCGAACCGAATATTTGCAAGCCCTAAGTGGTTGTATAAGCTGAGTAATGGTATATAAGCGCGCGCGCAACTGGCGGAACGGGTGCTGTAAACACTGTTTATGCCTGATTACCGGATGTGTTGTAAGTGTGGAAAATTTTCAGGCCTGGTCGGATGACAAGACGCTACTTTCAGGCGTGCTACCATGATCTACTTAGGGCGGATTTTTATTTTGTTGTAGTTTTAAAAAAATCCAAATTTGAACTTTTTTACATTTTTTCTACTCAGAATCCTAGTTCTTTCGATACTGATAGAAATAAAAAAGTGTCAAAAAAAATTCCATTGAGTTACTATTTTTCATACACTTTTTTCGACCGTAACTCAGTGGAAGACAAAAACAAGTATGGAATTCTCGGGACACTTTTTTCTGCTAATGAGGATTGAAAGAGCTCGCGATTCTGAGTAGAAAAATATGAAAAAATGTAAATTTGGAAAAAATTATAAAACTACAACAACATAAAGTCTAATCTAGTCAGTCTAACCTAGTTGGTAGTGACCCTGCCTACGAAGCTGGGGGTTCCGGGTTCGAATCCCGGCGAAGGCATTATTTGTGTATTTATTTATCACAAATATTTGTTCCTTGGTCATGGCTGTCTATGTATTTAAGTATCTATATATATGTATCTATCTATTAAATATATCGTCGCCTGGTACCCACATCACAAGCCTTAATTGAGCTTACAGTGGGGCTAGGTCGATTTGTGTAAGATGTCCCAAGATATTTTTTTTTTTAATAAATATCCGCCCACTAATGCGATTCAGTTTAGGACCTAATCCGAATGCGGCGAGGCATGAACGCGAGCTCAGTGCTTGATAATGGAGACCTAGGCTCTCAGAAACATGTCGCGCGTAGTGACTAAATACACGAGAGTTTAACCGTATACTTATATTTCGTCGGTTGACAACCAAAACTCGCTAAGTAAAAAATACCTACTTGAAATAGAGATCGTGTCTCAGTTCTTGATTCAATACTGACATAAGAGGTTGCTAAGAGTAGTGACAGTTTTATAGTGAGTTTTGGGTGTCAGCCGACGATTTATAATCTCGATAACAAAAAACTGAACGTAAAAATTTCTAAAACAACTTTGTAATTTATTGGCCAACGCACGTGGTCATATAATTTTGAGCACCGTACAGAAGGCTCGTTGAACCTAAAAATGTTAAAAGCATCACAAATGTAACACAATGGAGCGTGATCGATTTACATGATGTAATTAACTAGGCTATCGATAAGAAGCTGATTAGGAAACGTCATCGTTACTAATTAACTAGTAAATAGAGCTTACTTTTCATGTAATACTCGAGTTATATGGACCTTTTAACAAAATTCAAGCAATAAAATTAGTATAAAATGCGCTATTAAAATAAATGTTGCAACACGTTATATTGATGCAATTAAGGGCGTGATTTATTATTATATTTGTGAAAGGAAACTATTACAATATAAAGTTAATCTATGTATAATTTGTCATTAGAATTTGAGTTTACCTATTACCTCTTTAAACCAATACTGTGGAAGGTAAACAATAATAAATGATGTGTAGGTACTGAATGTCCAAATCTATACATAATCAATGACGAGCCCAAAATTCATAATAATCATCCATCACACCTCTAAAGAGCAAGCGAAATGGCTTTATTTTCAACATAAATTTATCAGAATAATAAAATAAACCATTTAATTTTTCCTTACTTATTGTTCTACTAAGTCATACTTACTCGTGGTTAAGTAGAGTAAATGTAAGTACGCTAAGAGTATTTGACACGGTTGACGAGTAATCCGATAACACATCTATAAACGTAACTCGTAACAACTAGCCGTACCAATCTGAAGTCGGAAAATAAATAAATATCATGGGACGATTTTACACGAATCTACCAAGTCCCGCGGTAAGATTAAGGCATGTGATGTGGGTACTAAGTGACAAAGCCTACTGCCACCAAGAAAAAAGATTTTTGATCACACAAAAATAGTTTCCCTTTTTGTTAGCGTCTTTATGTGCATCTACCTTATGTATTTAGTATGACATTAGAATCATTTCTGTAAATGGTTTTGCCAAATGCATACATAATTAGGAAACTGCACATTTATATCTATTTCTTTAACGGCACGCTGAAACTGAAATTATTCGCCTAGAAGTGCTTTAAAACCGGCTCCAAATATTTTTTAATACGGTGCCCAATGTCAAAAAGAACCAGAGAAAAATAGCATTTCGAGTTACTATTTTCCGTACTACAAAGTATCGCGCGATTTCCTAATGTGTGAATGAAACCCTGGTGCCTATTTACCTATCCATAGATGACTGTTAGATGGTGTCCATATACCTAATGAAATCTCGAATCTGGCCGTTTACCCTCAACCAATTGTTAGTTCCTGAGTCGACCAATTACAAATTGATCCAAAGCGGAAACTCTTGCGCACCAAGTCACGCGTCTACCGGACATTGCTAAAACTCTAAATGGCCTGAATTTGACGGTTGCCAGTTCAATGCAACAATGACACCGGTAGTCAGGACATTAAGGCCTATTGGGACCTTACTGACAAAGAGAGGGCACAATGACAACAACAATACTTTAGCTGATACATTTCACGTGATGCCTGCACGGGAAATGTTAGAGTAATGCTAACTAGTAAGCGCCAATGTGGGGCCAGACTTATATGTATCCAAAACCAAGCTTAGATAGAGCTACTTTCATTAGAAGGCACGACAAGATATATTATGTGCTTACTCGGTGGTACAACCAAAGACATTGAATTGAACTATCCATAACTTTTTGGACCCCCCGTCAACCTGTGACGTGCGAAAATTAAATTTGAACTTTACGCTCGTTCGTGTATTCTCGGTGTATTGCTGACTTATACAGGGTGAGCATTTCAAATGGGTCAGTGGAGAGGTTTTGGAAACCATAACAGATAGCGAAATCTTGTCTTAGGAACCAAGGCTTCGATTTTAGTAAAAAGAAAAACTGCATTCATATATTTACAAAAATACGTGTGCTCGATCCGGGAATCGAATCTTGATTTTTTGAAAAATAAAATTTTCTGTTTTTCCATTGGATATCGGTTGTGTAGCTCTTAGATAGTAAATGCTACTAAGAAACATAATATGTAAAACTAATAAAATGCATTGTTTTCTAACAATGAAGTTTTATTTTTCAATACTTAAGTGCCGCCGCCGGCAGTTTGAATTTGTAAGGAGAAGTTCCAAACTATGAGAGATAGCGAAATCTGTTCGTAGGAATCATGGCTTCTGTTTTAGATTTAATAATAATAGCATTTTTTTTAGAAGAAGAAACAGAAGCCATGATTCCTACGCTATCTCTCCTAGTTTGGAACTTCTCCTTACAAATTCAAACTGCCGGCGGCGGCACTGAAGTATTGAAAAATAAAACTTCATTGTTAGAAAACAATGCATTTTATTAGTTTTACATATTATGTTTTTTAGTAGCATTTACTATTTAAGAGCTACACAACCGATATCCAAAGGAAAATCATAAAATTTTATTTTTCAAAAAATCAAGGTTCGATTCCCGGATCGAGCACACGTATTTTTGTAAATGTATGAATGCAGTTTTTCTTTTTACTAAAATCGAAGCCATGGTTCCTAAGACAAGATTTCGCTATCTGTTATGGTTTCCAAAACCTCCCCACTGACCCATTTGAAATGCTCACCCTGTATATCTGTCTCTGGCGACCAAATGGTTAGTTTTGATAAAATCGCATCCATGATAAGTAATATATGTTTATATTGGAGAGAATTAAATCATATTGCGGTATAAACAAACTATCAAAGCAAAAGATGACTTAACTTACCTGAAGATACAACTCAGAATCAGTGACCATCGGTGTTTTAAATTATGAATCGCAAACAGAATAGAATTATTTTATTCAGATTTCAGACTAGGTACGTTTGTACGCACTAAAGTATCCACTCGAGTGACCGGTTTTAATATCGCTCAGATTATCGCGAATCATACAATATAGTATTTTCTATTAGTTACTACTACTAAACTCTCTTTTAACTGAACAATCTACCTTAAGTACCAAAACGCGAACAATTTTTTGAAAAAAAAAGTATCACTAATAATCTATCCTCAATATTATACTAAGAACAATTTGAATAATATTAACTTACAATTAGTTTATATTTATATGATTTCTTTCTGTAGAAAGATCTACGGAAACGGAAGCTACAACATGTCACATTGACATATCAAGTAACAGACAAATTGACTCACTGTACTCGATTGACCTGTCATTTGAGTTCATTACTTGATTGCGAAGTGATTAGGACTGTCAAAAATAGTACCAATTAGGTGCTAATTAAATTAGTGTGATATCATTATCTAAACTTGTATTAAGAATAAATAGTACACTTAAACTCGTCTGCTGGTTTAAAAATAAAATCATTCGTCCGGCGTTTTTTGTTCGGAAAGATTTCAATCAAGTGGCATTTAAACTATAAATACAGATTAGTTTTTATATGCGTTTGAACTAGTTATTAAACGAGGACAAACGATTAAGATTTCTAGAATTCAATAGAATGATCATGTGGAAGTACCAGGCGTGCATGACTCGGAAGGATATGAGTATGACATGTGGTCGGAGTACCTTGACCGTGCCGTTCACCGTTGCCTTCACCTCAGACGTGTAAACAGGCTTTATGAGACTCACACGCTCCACATTTCCACAATCGATTGACATCATCTGGAATTATCGATGCAAAGAATAGCGTTGTGCCCTAACGTGTCTAACCAGCTTCTTTTTATGGGATATCTAAATGGTTTGTAAGAAAAACGCAGCCATTGATAACATGACTTCATTATGCGGGAATCTACTGATAAAAATACGTATAGCCGCTTCGCACGATATAATTAGGAGACCCTACTTAGGAGACTAGATATCATGGTAATTACAATTCAATGATAAGGAAAAATAGCTTTAGAAAAAAAATAGAAGCGAAATTTAAAGTTAAGTCATAAATATTTTTTTACGTAGATAACGAAAGTAGATATTAAAAAAAAACGTAAACAATGGATCAACTCGCAAATGCGACATGTACCGACGTATTTTTAAGGCTCTCTCGATTACAGCTTATTACATTGAACCGTTACGTATTCAAACTGCAGAGGCCAATGAACCCGACTATCATTACAACCAGAACTGTGTTAAGCTCAAGGTTATCTAACATGTAAACATTATAAACACGCCGTCTATTTTCGACTGCACGATCCAAAAGTGTTCTCATGTATGCTAATGTACGGCTGGCATTGAGAGCTAGATTTGTATCTTGCGTAGGTCCGATTTATTTATTAATGTGGCAATAAATATGGGGCTGAAAGGCAGGCTATCTGTCGATCGGATACCGGAAGAGTTCCGGTATGACAACGTTTCTTAGAAGTAATATACAAAACATGTGTGTACTCATACATAACACTTGTAAAAGTTGAATAATGTTTGTATGGAAATAAACTCACAATTTTCCTGCTTTATCGGCAAACTTGAGCTAATTATGTTATGGTGATTATCTATGCTGCAATTGATGCGTTATTGTATTATGAAATGGTTGTATAAGTTAATAAGCTTATTAAAATACACTCTTGTTTGATGGTTTTAGTATCTGCTCTATTAATAAATAATGAATTTTTTAGGCCATTCTTACATGGTTTATACATATGATACTTAAATAGATAACAAAACAAACCTTTATATTAAATATTATTATGGTAAATACACAAAGTCATGCCCTCACCTGGATTCGACCCCGGGACCTTCGATTAAGGTTACTACTCACTACCAACTGGACTAGGGAGGCCGACAGAATCGAATGATATTATTATGGAAAAGAAATAAAGCGGAAGGAACCTATAAAATATTTACGCAGTAACGTGCCTAGAAACATAGTTCGCGTTACTTGCAAGTAAAAATATTTTAACGCACATAAGTACCGGAAACTTATATGTTACACTTAAAGGGCCACATAATGTTCGTATTTCCGCTTCCGACCACCAATTAATAAATCGCAAACACTTCGCTGGCCGTGATCGATAACGGCGCGACCATCGGAAAGTCGCTAACGCGATTTGCGAGTAAGCGCACTTGCGACTTTTTGAAAATCGCACGTTTTGTATACAAGAAACGTGGGAACTGGATGAATAGTTTAGTAGACATAAAAGGTATAATTACGAGGTAATGTAATTAATAACATAATAACTAAAGATACTCCAGCCCTACGTTCGAAAAAAAGGTGCCAAGATCATGTCGGGCCGTGCTCAATGCAGGGTTCTGCAATTTCTCTTCTATTATAACATATAGATTTTAGATATAATAAACAAAAGGCGGCTGTAATAAACTTGACTGTTCAAGGTTACGTCATTTTGTTGTAATCATTTTTTGAAGAAAACTCAATATCGCGCGGTTTGACCGAACTCATCTAAAATAATTTTCATGAAAATTTTCTGCTATATCCATATTTCTTCTTGAATTTTTAAATTTTTTTTTGAACGGCCAGTTTTGACTTTCAGTTATTTATTATTTCTGAAAGTTTTTTGGATTTTTTTTTCGTATTAATCTTATATCTGTTACGCAACACGATGTAAACAAACGTGTCGTCAGAATCGTTAATTGACATTATTAATGCTAATAATGATCTTTGTTTCATTGTTAGTTATGACTCCATTAACAATTGAAAATATGCTTTCCGTTTGACACTGATTTTTGATTCATTGCATACATTGCAAACCTGCAGTACAGGCTTTGCCTAGTGCAGGAACCAGGCTAACTATTGTTGTAAAACGAATAAATGTCTTATGTCTATTTTATAAATAATTTTAGTGTCAAATAGATTTATGTTTTCTTTTAATGAAAAATGAAAACTTCAGTCTCCTATTTCTTTGTACTTTCTTATATGACTAGGGATTTAACCTGCTTGTCATTTCAAAATTGATTCTATTCGTTATAGTTTTTACAATGGGAAAGTTGAGTCACTGTGAAATAGCACATTTGCATGTAGACAAAAAATGTCTCGTCGAATACTTTTCTTGACATTGGATGTTACCAACACAATTATCAACGGTGGAATCATCATTATGAAGCAATGAAATGAAATCCACACGTGCATAATAGAGTACTAACGGCGTTTCTATGTACGGTCGGCTCTAATAATATGTATACGATTTTGATCCTTATGCCTTTGACATACGTTCGAAATGTATACATGTATATTATTAGACGTGACTGTACACAGTGTAGGTACACTGCATAGTATATACAGTGTGTGTGTGTGTGTGTCTGATACGGGCGATAAGTTAAAGCAGGCATATTATTATGATTCATTAGTGTAACTAATTATTAATGAAGAGGATTTTAAGTTACCTACACTTAATTATGACACAATTACTCTGGGAAATTGACTGAGCGTTAATAATATTGTTAAATATTACAGTTATGCAATTCCTATTTTATTTAGCTTTTGAAAGTACATGACAACGAGCGTTTAACTAGAGTGTGCTGAGTTACATCAGGGGCATTTTTTTTAAATCATCAAAATTTAAAATGAAGGTAGGTAAAAAATAAAACAAAATGTAATTATTATATCCTTTGCCATAGCATTTACTAGCCGTTTTAAATTTACAACCTGTATAAGTATTAAAGTATACGCTTACGTAACTTGCAATGCGATAATACCCAATTATCTGATACATAACAAAGTCTAAGTCTAATTAGCGACCTTGTGAGCACTATGGGTATCTTCTTGTGGTCATTTCTGCGAAATTGCATAGCAATTGGTATCTCGTTGCGAGTTCACAGTAGTGTGTCCAATTGTCGATCCATACTTTATTGAATGCATCTGTAGGGTTAGCATATGAATCTTTTTTTTTTTCTAAGTTGTCCATTTTTTTTTGTAACAGGCATTTTTTATACGATTTCTATTCAGAAACGTGAGCTCTTTCGATCACAATAGGAAAAAAATGTTGTCCCAAAGCTTACATACATTTTCAAACTTTCAATTCCGTTATTACGGCCATAGAAAATGTATGAAAAAATGGTAACGGAATGGAAAAAAACCTTGAGACAAAATGTTTGTCCTGTCAAGATTGAAAGAGTTCTCAACCCTGACTGGAAATCATATTAAAAGTTCCAAATCCAAAAAAATTGGTAGGGGAAAGCTTTAAAAAATGCCCTACATGGTTAAAGTGACAGTATCTCGCGGCGATATATATTATTCGTCCCTCTTTTGTAAACGTAGGTAGTGAACAGGGTCCGGAACCGGTATTTTACAAAAACCTCCATATAGCCCAACATTTTAAAATGTTTTATACTCTTCATCTACTGCTCAATATTATGTAATTTACAATATCCTATTTTTAAATTACTTCATCAACTTACAATGTATATACCGAAGAACGAAAAAGAACGAGGAACCGTTATTTTTGTATGGAGAAAATAACGGTTCCGGTCCCGTGGTAGTGAAAGAAGGGAGATATACAAGGTGCCCGTGAGGAAAGGGAAAAAGTTTAACAGCATATTCCTGAGACTAAAAGAAGCAAAAAATGTTAAGTGAGTTTTGGTCAAATCTGCAAAAAAAAATATTTCTTTTTTAGTTTTTTTTTATGTTTTGAATGCCTCAATACACAAAAAAAGGATTTTATTAATGAAACTATCGCGAAAAATGCACTTTAAAAGTTTTTTTTTATTTGCTAGGTAATTAAAGATTTTGTTTGTTCATTTGATGTCTGTCAATTAAGTGTGACAGGACAAAAGACAACATGGTAACAAAATCGTTTCCTAAAATGCGTTTATCATAGCGTAACGGTCTAAAACGATTTTAGGAAAAAATATAATTTTCTCTTAAAATAGACTCAATCCAGAAAACTTCATATGACATTTTTAACTTCAAATTTGGTCAGAAAACCGATGTTGATTTTTTTCCCCTTCCTCATGGGGGGCACCGTGTATCTATCTTATAGCGCCATACTGTCGCGTCAATTTAGCTAAGCCTACTGAAATCACAATTAAATACAATTCGTTTGAAGAGCGATATATTATAAATCCAATTAGCAAATGAAAAGGTACAAAGTAGGATACATTTTTTGTTTCCAGACATGTGTAGTTGAATTGTGCATTGGCCTTGTGAATGGAATTATAAGATCAGTTTAAAAATAACTATTTGGTAATTAAGTGACGTCTTGTTATTCTAGAATCTACTAATAGCACATTACAAGTTTAGTTATATCGCGTTGATAACTGCATGATATTCTTAGCAATGTATAACTTAGCTTTTTTTTATTCTACTCTAAAATCAGTCCATTTCGGTGATTTCTTTTACTTTATAGACTAGATATCTTCGAGAATCGTGAACCAATTTTTTTTTCGAACGGTTATAGTCTCGAGATGGGCCCATTGGCACCAAATCGTGATCTGATGATGCGATCTTGGAGAAATCGGTTGAAGTCAGTTTTAATTTGTGAGTGATTATGTCTCTAATTATATACTCTGGAAAAACAATACCAACATATTCTTCCACTCTGTATAGGTACAGTTAAAATAAAAACCGAGAAAAGCGAGATTTTTATGGCAACAGAATATCAATTTACCATAAAACTGACCAGGGTCACATGACGTCGGCGGAGAGTACAAATTGCGACATTCAACTTGAACGCTATGGCCGACGGTGGGAAAGGTCGCGTATCATTATGTTACTGTATGTGTATGCTAACGCCATTTCCAAATAGAAACGGTAGGCTTGGCTTCAGAAATATATTAACTATATTGATTCTTGTGCTATGAGATGTGATTATACGTTATGAGATGTATACATATTTATTTATTTATTACTTCACAATGTCAAAAAATAATAATGAATATGGAAATAGAGTATGGTCAACTTACATGCCTACAACTCTAAACAGCTTTCCTGTAGAGGTAATTGATAGCTTAATTGTGAACCCTATTACAACTAAGAGTATTGTTAAAAAAGCGCTAATTAATTTAAACCTAAACAGCTCAAAAAGCACTGATAAATAAGTAGTTAAATAGGTAATAATAATATATAGTTAGAACAGTTGATATTATACAGTGTGTAAATCTAATACGGGCGATCAATTAAACCAGGCCACAGTGGTCAGGCGTTCAAAGAACAGTGCTTCAAAAGTCGCAATAAAAGTCTAAAAAACAGTACGTAATGTTATATTAAGATTGTATTTGATCTGTAAAAAGCGAAATACAAGCTTTAAATAAAGATTCCTACTTTTTGTGAGGTAAATTTCGTAAACCAGTTATGTATAGATCGGATGTCAGCAAAAATTTAATGAGCAAATCAGTGTTACTTGTTATTCTTGAAATTTTGTGGGTAAGAAAACTTTATTTTGGGACCCTTATTCTTTTTGAAAGACCTATTCAACGATACCCCACACTATAGTACTAACGGCCATTGAGTATGGTGCGGAAGACGGACAGACGAACATGGCGAAACCATAAGGGTTCCTAGTTTACTACGGAACCCTAAAAACAAGTTACGTGAGAACGAGCAATTGATTGCCCCCCTTCTCGCTCTTAAAAATCATTAAGTACACATATTTGTCCTTAAATTTCAGTTTCGTAAAAAGGCTACCGCCAAGACCTTCGGCAATCTTCGGTGGAATTATTACTGGCTCACGATAAAGCACTTTCTAGGCTACAAAACGACATATGAATCATTAAGGGACTCGAAGGGTTTCTAAACTAAAAGCTTCGATATATTTCTCAAATCGAAATCGTCATTGATTGTTTTGATGGCTCGCGTAAAATAAATATTATAATAAAAAAGCGACAGGGAAAATAATAAAATGTTATTAAAAACGATAGAAAATACCCTTGTGTCCCTCCATTTAAATAATTATAGCTTTCCCTGAAACAGTCATGTACATAATCAATTTTAAAACGACGAGTAAATATTGCACTTTTAGATAACGCGTTGGAGCGTCATGCAGTATATTAACTTTGAAAGCTTATACCAAAGATGTTTACTCCCACACATGCCAAATATTTTATGTTTTCTAAAACTACGTAGTATAAACTACTCTCCTTGCTAAAAAGAGGTCAAAGTAGATCATCAATTTATTCGAATTTTAGCTACTACCGTGACCTCTGTGCAGGCATGGGATTCATTAGTGTGATCATGGATTACAAGGTTTTCTCAAAATTACTCTTAATTATGACCCCACAGAATTTTTTTAAGATTATCGGAGCAGCAATGTAGGTACGAACATTTGTTATTGTTGATATGGCAGTTATGTCATCTGCTTTTGAAATTAGCTGTCAACGAGTGTTTAACTCGCGTATGTTGCTCTACATTGCGCGCCGAATTATTTTGTATGGACAATTTTGTTGCTCTTATTTTAAGTAAAAGTTATTTCAATGTATTTATTATGTCGTAAACTAACACCCGTTAAGAGCTTCGCCCGTATTAGACTTACACCCTGTATAAAGGGGTATGACCCCTACTTTCCTACTTAGATATAATCTTAAAAATAAAAGATTAACTCTAGGTTTAAGGTGTAAAACTAACATTGTTTGATCTTTAAAAATAAACAGCTTAAATTTTTTTATTTTTTATTTATGTGACCTTTACAGGGGTTCGCGAAAAGAAAATATGTGATAGATCCTTTATTTTAGAAAATCGGATTATTATCTTAAAATGTAGAGGCTACTTTGGTACACCATGTACCTATGTGGGATCGCCTACTATTTGGCCACTGTGACAGCTGCAAATATATAACGCTGACTGTACGGGAGTTAATTATGATTAAACTATAGTCACGTTGGGTAAATAAACCATAAGTTTGTTCCATTTTCCCCGGAGCGAATTGTTTCAGTTGCCACTAACTTACCCAACTTGACGATACATAATACTCGTATACACGGTGCTCGCGAGCATTGCGAAAGATTTTTACTATGCATCTAGACATCAAAATAAACAAAAAATATTATGAGACCTAATGTGAAATACTACAAAAAAAATCTTTTTTTTTTAGA
>JALPQI010018691.1:0-19357 GCA_025490895.1 Thaumatotibia leucotreta
CTCTGTTCCTGCTTTTTCAAACTGCAAAACTTACATCTCCTGTAAGTACCGAGTTCTTCCGGCAAGTGAATGCCTACGTTTAATAAACGGATTTCGTTTGGCACTGCAAAGACACCACCTTTTTTATTTTTGAACTGTACGACTTGTAGTGGTAGTTTTCTTGCTGTGTAATTGGCTACCAAAGCACGTGCCAAACGCAACCTGAAATCTCGGTGAGCATGCAAGGTTGAAATATGCGAGTCATTGTAGGTAATGTATGAGTTTATGACTGAAGCATCAAACATGAAAAATAGGAGTCTCATCCAATATTTTCGAGATTTTCTGTCGATTGGGTATGAAGACCTAAAATGGTCAAATAGGTCTACCCCACCCATACTTAGAGTATAACAGGCAATTGCTTTCGGACAAAGAACCTCTCTTCTAGTGCCATCTTTTTGCGTTCTTTTTACGAACATTACGTCACGTGGTTGATGTGCAGTTGAAAGCACATTTACTTCTTTAGTGTCCATCCACTTGACGGCTGTTACGGGCCCTGATGTAACAGCTGTGAATTGATGTTTTTCCAACTTCATCTGTTTTGGCTGCTTTTGGATCTTTATGACATCAGGGAGATATTTTTTGTTTTTTCGAACTGTTCCTACTGCATAAATATTTCTGTCAAAAAGATCTTCCATAAGTAAAACACTCGTGAAGAAATTGTCGAAGGCAACTAACGTATTTCTTGGTACACCATTGCAGAGTTTAGTCACAACACTGTAACCTAGTCCGTCATTCTCCATGCTATCACCTTTACCAGTATAAATTTCAAATTGGTACAAGTACCCCGTTTTGGCATCACATCTAGCCCAAACTTTAAAGCCTCTTTTGATAGGTTTCATTGGCATATATTGTTTTAACGAGCTGCGACCTTTAAACTTCACCATACACTCGTCGATGGACTGCACACTTGAGTTATATGTTTGTTTCTGATATACTTTGTTCGGTTCTGTAATAAGAGGTCTCACTTTAAATAATTTATCATAGTCAGCAGATCCCCTTGGTGGTTACATTTCATTGTCATTAAGGCGCAGGTTTTCAGTAATCTTTTTAAATCGTACGATTGGAAAAACTTCTGCGATTTCTTTGTTATAATACAAAGGATCTGACGACCAATATAACTCGAAATCCGGTAGAGGATTTAAACCCATCATGATCAAAACTCCGAGATAAGCCTTGATATCTTGTTCAGTGATTAGTTTCCAATTAGTGCTTTGTTTTTGACGGGCATATCGGTTAGTTTGTTCTGTTATTATCAATACTAATTTGTCTGGAAAAAAACCTTTCAAATATATCCAAGGGCTGCGTTTTGTGATTGTCCTTGACCTTTGGTTTAAAACGCTTATCAAAATCTGGAATATCATGAGTTAAATCAGCTGTCTTCCATTCTCTAAGTTGAGTCCGGTCCCTGGGTGCTACGTTGTGAATTGGAGACTCTCGTTGATCAAGTAATTCATGTATATCAACGTCCTCTAAACATTATTACTTGGGCTTTGAGCTGCCGCCACTTGTTCGAGAGGTGGTGTGCTTGGAACTCATCGGGTATGTCAAGGTATTCTGTTTGAATGTTATCAAATCAGGGACTGCGTTGAACATGGGGTGGATTATTCGAAATATTTTGCTCAAATCCATTGCCTAATGTATTTTGAAAATGGGGTGAAGTACTTGAAGAGTCTTCCTGACCATTGCCGATTTTATGTGTCGTAGAATTCTGAGAGCTTTCTTCCAATATTGACAATAAATCCGATCGTGTTCTTTGCAAAATTCATCAACGTTATCTTCATCTAAATTGTCTTCGAGGCCAAAAATTTCTTCAAGACGATGTTCTATTACACATTCCTCAGGTTGATTTAAGTAACTTGAAGATGGAGAGTATATACTGTCGGCATAGCAAAAATCATCATCAGAGTCATGATCGGATAAATCAGATAGGTCAGCTAAGTTTTCAAGTGTTTCTTCTATTTTCTTTTTAGTTAGGGGTTTTCTTATTTTTTTTTACATTCATTTGTCTTTACTAGAAATAAATTAAAATAAAATAAATGAAACAAATAAAAAAAAACAAACAAATAAATTAAAAGAATATAAATGAAACATACAAAAAGAAAATCAAAGAAATAAATAAAAAAAATCAAAGTAATAAATAAATTAAACGTAAGTTCTTGGCGCAAAGACTGTCCATTGCGGTTCAGCGTGGCAACGCAGTGAGCTTAATGGGCACTTTTGCGCCGGGAACAATGCGGGGGTACTTGTTTGAGTAAGTATTTATGGGCTATTTATATAATTTGTCATTACAACTATGTTTTTCACTTATCCTGTTAAGATTAGTTAAGATAAGTTGTACCCATTGTAATGTAGCAATTTTAGTTTTAGTTTTGTAGTTAAGGTTTTTATTTTTACTTTTTATTGTGTAACTAGCATGTAAATGATTATCTGAATAAATATGATGAACTAGAAGTAATAAATAACAGAATAAAAGAAGGCACATTTTTTGGGTAACAGACAAACGGGAAATATTTTTATATATGGAAACTAATTAACTGTAGGTGGAGAACAAACATTGGGAATAATTCCCCACTTGATAAAACCTACCAATTTTTTGTAAATTGTAAGTTCAGGGACAGACAATGGGAAATAATTTCCCACTTACTAAAACCTTAAAATCTTGGGTAAACCACATCGTTATCACAATTCCGTTCAAGAAAAACACAGAGAAAATAGTCTAGTATATGATAGTAGTCAGTGTATGCACTTACCAGATTTTTTTTCGCACTTATCTTCAAAACACTAAAAAAACTGTTGTTTTTGCAAAAAATTTACTTCTACTGACATTGACTTTGACGGATAGTCACAAATGGTGGCCATTAAAAAAGTGGTGCCAGTATTCAAATTCAAAATATTACTAAGATTTTAAATCTTTATGTTTGGTATCGCTGAGTGTTGCCATTAAAAAGATAAAAAATATTTCGTAAATTAGAATAAAGTGGGGTATAATTACCCGGTATTTGATTAAGGGTTAAGTTTTTTCATTATTTTGAACATAGTCGTTCTTTTAAACGACGGTAAATCTTCGTCATCGTTTACAGCCTTTAGTGCGTGCACAGCCTGAGTTGCTGATAGAAAGCTTTTATTAATTTTATTAAAATCTTGTTAAAAGAAAAAAAATATATCATGTATCAATCCATTTAATACTATTGTGCTGCCGCCTACCAATTTATGGCCGTGGCATGGCATTATGACAATGGCCAACTATTATTATTGGTACCTAAAAGCTAGCTAATAAATAAGACAATAAGTAAGACCTTGTATGAAAATGCTATAGTTAATGTTTAGGTACTCAAATTGAAAGTGTTTTAATTAGTTTTCATTATAATAGTACCTATTTTAAAGTAATAATATTATGCCTGGGTACTTACGAGGTTCTGGTCGCATTCCTTTGTTCCATAGTTTTAGGAAATAAAACGTTTGTTTGGTAATGAAACGTATTTTTCCTTCGTATATTGGGTGTATTAAATAATAAAGCTGTTATCTCAGCAATGGTAGTCGAAACTGTCTGCTGCATATTTCCTATGGGCCTTTGGTAAGACCCACCAGCATTAAATGACAAGGCAGTCACCACCTGGATAAAAAATACATGGGTCATTAGTCAGTATTATTCAAGCACTAATTAACGGATGGAAAATTTTCAACCTTTGTCTCTGAATCTATATCGGTAGACGTAATAGTTGGTTCCTTAACCATTGGTCTAAGTACGTCACAAACTTTCGAGTGCTAATTCCTTTGACAGTCGATACCCTCGTATGAACTCCATGTCGCTCAGACTAAAGGGATCACACGGCTTCCGAGTGTATAATCTTCTTTTCTTTTGGTTTTGGTAGATCGCATTCCAGAAATTCAAAATAAAGTAGCTCGTACGACATCTGAAAACATTTTGAGTACTTACAACATTTAAAAGCTTACAAGTTTTACAGACGTAAAATTAGCTTAATTAAGTATGAAATGATTGAATGAAACTGTATTATATTTTCCAGCTACCACGTAAATTCCTTTTGTAAACAACAGATTTTTTTTTACTTTCTCCAGTGTTTCAACGAAGCGATTCAGAATAATGCCCCGAGTGACAAACTTTTTATGAATCGCGAAATTTTTCAGTTCTGCGACTCAGTTTCGGTTCAAGTGGCCGCTCTGGGTACGGAATACACTGGAGATGAGTGAATGAAATGACTGTGACGTTTACGGCTGTCTCGGTCGAAATTGGGTCCCAATAACGACGTTGTGGTAGGAAAAAAATGAATCACATAAAGACGTCATGGTAAGGCCCCTGGTCATCATACTGCGACACACACGAATCAGATTGCGATAGAGTTGATACAGTGCTGTATCCATACAAATCGCTTGGTGTCTATCATATTTTTCCGTCCTTGCTTCCATAATTATGTTATTTATACAGGGTGTTTGGTAGAGGGTTGGACAAAAAAAAACAGCGAAGAGGTGGGCCATATGCTACTTACTTAGACCTATAAATCTGGCCTAGGTCCCAAGGTTCAGGAAAAATAAAATTATTTCAGAACTTCCAAAAAAATGCCAATATGCCCCACTAAAAGTCAAATATCTTATAAAAATGCGGATGTATGTATCATTTTTTATTATTATTCGTATCAGGAGTGTTGTTCTGTAGTGTTAAAACGGATACTTCATGTAAATCATGTTGGAAAAAAGAATTGCAACCTTTTCAAGTTTGTGAAGCTTGTAAAAAAACGACTAATGTCTAACTTTACACGTAAGTAAAAAAAAAATCAGGAGTCATCGATCATTTCCAACATCAGGATAACATCCTCAGTTTATGCTCTTTCCAATGATGTGCTACTTGTATCATTTTTTATTAAATAACAAGATTAATTTTGCTATTTGTAGCTGAACACTCGCAAAAAATCTACATACGGACCAATTAAACAAAATCACCACGTGAACAAGATCAAATGCGTTTGGGGTTCCCAAAGCAGGTAAAATTGCTGTCTCACTCTTACTTATTTAAACATCTATCTTTCTCTTTCATTCGTGTTACCTGCTCGGCAGAGATGGTATGTCTTCTGATCAAGACAAACCGCGTTTTTGGTCTTAAGTTTGTGAAAGGTGAGTAGGTACCTACCATATGTTGTACTTTAAATTATCAAAAGAATAAGACATTAATTTCACGAAAACATCTCCAGTTGGTGCCCTTTCCAACGAGTTGTTACATGTACAAAGGCGGTAAATAAAAAAAAAGTTAATTTATTTTATCATTTAATTTAAAAGATGTTCGAACTGCTGCCCACCAGCCCGTATGCATGTCCGGCATCGCTTCCGTATTTCCACTGTCGTAGTTCTGAGCAGCATTTCTTCTCTCATAGTGGCAAAAGCCGCATTAATGCGTTCCACTAACACTTCTCTATTAGGTATTTCTACTTCGTATACCAAGGTCTTGGCCCGGCCCCAGACGTAAAAGTCCAACGCTGTAAGGTCAGGGGGTCGCGGGGGCCAGGGGATGGGGCCACCCCGACCAATCCATGAGTTAGGAAAGGCATTGTTCAAATGCTCCCTGACATCTAATCGCCAATGTGCAGGGCAACCGTCTTGTTGAAACACAATTGGTCTGTCTTCGTCAAGCACCTCAGCTAACAATTCCGGTAAATCATTTTGTAGAAATGCCAAATAATTTTCCCCGATGAGATTATCGGGTAAAAAATGCGGACCGATTAACCTATTTCCAATTACACCTGCCCAAACGTTTACGCTGAATCTTCGTTGGAAAGCTCGTTGTCTTTTTAGATGTGGATTCTGCTCTTTCGGCGCCCAGTGGTGTGCATTGTGATAGTTCACGATCCCTTCTCTGTCGAATTTAGACTCGTCCGTCCACAGACTACTCCGCAAAAAGTTTCCATCTTCTACATCTGTGTGTAGCAGTAGACGGCAAAATTCGATACGGTTCCCATAATCCGTTTCCTCTAGGCCTGGAACAAACAAAATACGATTATGTACCTAGTAGTAGTTACATACCGGTAATTTGCAAAATGAGAGAGCGGTAATTATTCTTAATGTTCAACGTCTACTCCATCCGATAAGTCATCGGTCAGCCAGTGACCAAGGTACATATTTAAATTGTGACACCCGCTTAATTTCACTCGCATATAGGAACGCTGGTGGTACAATATCCACACGAACACCTTGCGGCCTAAATACGAGGAGTTCAGTTTTTTTTATATTGTACATTAACCCATGACTCACCGCATATGTTTCACAAATTTTAAGAAGCTTATTCAAGGCACTAATTGCGGGAGTCAGCAACACCATGTCATCCGCATAGCTTAAATTATTGATGGTGGTACCGTCAATGGAGCAACCGACTTTAGTGTTGCTGAGTTCCACAATTAGGCTATTTATGTACAAGTTGAAGAGTTTAGGTGACGTCAACCCTCCCTGTCTAACTCCACACCTCAACCTGTACACATCTGAATAAGCTCCCGCCCACTTGACAGTATTAGTCTGGTTTTCATACCAGAAGCGAAACAGCTCTATGACCCCCTCAGGGAGGTCCGTCTCGCGACGTAACTTGGCCCAAAGTACATCATAAGCCACGAGATCGAAAGCTTTTGAGAGATCCAGGAAGCACGCGTAAACTGGTGTCTTCCTGGATGTATAATATTGGACAGTATGCTTGAGGCATAGCACCGCCGCCTCCGTCGATAATCCAGGTCTGAATCCAAATTGGGCATCATGAAAAGACAGGTGCTTTGTTAAGATGCGATCTAGCAAACTATCCAATATTTTAGCTATTATTGTGGCCAGTGAAATCGGTCTATAATTACACCTATCAGACACATCTCCGGTAAAACAAGTAATTAAATACCGGGAAAGAAGCATATGTACGCTTTAAAGGTAAGTATAGGTTATGTAATAAAAACATTATTTATGTATTGTTATTTATTACTCATAATTGTATCCTATAAGTTACAATAATCATTATTTTCTTTTACAGATTCATTGCTGATGAGACAATTTCTTTATTGTAAAACTTGGCAAAAACGCAAGAAGAATCACTCCAACCTGCAGTTTTGCGTATAATGCCTGGGCTAACACCCATTTTGTTGGCTGTAGAAGTGGCCGAATGCCTAGTACTATGTGCAGTGAATAACTTTGTGTCTAGACCGCTATTGTGAAGTGTATCTTTAATCCAGTGGCTTAATGTTTGTGAAGATACTTTTAAATGTGGTTTTTTATAACGAATAAATAAAGCGTTGTTATCTGAACTGCGAAATGAATTAGTTTTATTTATGTACGTCTGAATACATCTAGCGGGACAAATTTCTGGTTTATCATTAAAAAATGGAAAACTTAACACTGGTTGGGAAGCATTTGGTCGAGAAGTCTTAATAATATCAGGTATTTTGATAACAATTTCAGAAGTATAAGTGTCAATATTTTGTATTCGAATCAGTGAAAAAGTCTGCACACGGTGTGCAGTAGCTAAAGCCAACAGAGAGAGTGTCTTTTTGGAAAGTGTTTCTAGATTTAGACCTTCGTTAGGCCATTTTTGACCCAGAAAATTTAGCACTATGCTAGGGTCCCACGTTAAATTATACTTGGGAGCTGTAGGTCTCAATCTATAAACACCTTTCATAAAACGTTTGATTTTTTCATCATCAAGGAGTTTTCCTAATAACAAAGACAAAGCAGATCTATAATTATTAAGAGTGCCATATTTGGCACCTGAATCAAATATTTCAGTTAGAAAATTAATTACAACATCTACAGAAGTATTTTCATAATCATATCCATTGTTTTTGCAAAAGGTAAGCCATGACTGTATACAACCATTATATTGTTTGTAAGTGTTATCGCATAAAGATGACAACATTATTTCGACAGATCTAGGGGTCAATGATCTTTTTAATAGTGCTTTCCTGATAATCTGGCGGCAACTAGCGACAGAGTCTTGTGAAGGTTGTGGGTTGCTCTGAAAGGAGTTTGTTCCAAGAGATTGTAAAAGCGTCTATTTTCCAAGAATCAGGGTCATTTTTCCATGTAACATATTTTTGACATTTTGCATTGCATCTGCTGGCAAATAAATCTACTTCTGGTACACCTAATTTTTGTTTTATTTGATCATAAGCATAATCTCCTAATTCCCATTCAGTATCACTAAATTTTTTACGTGATAGTTCGTCAGCCTGAATGTTATCTTTCGTGTTTATGTATGATGCGAAAACCATTATTTTTTGAACCTCACACCACTGCCATAGCTCTCTTGCAATCGAGTTTAAATGCTCGAATTGCACACTGCCCATTATATTTATACATGATATGGCAGTGGTGTTATCAATACGTAATTAAAAGTTTTGGGATTGATATAACTGCATTGTAACTTGGGTTATCAAGTAAACACAAGTACTTGTGTTGTTCAAACAATTTGGTGTACAACCAGGAAAATTGCAATGCAGGACAAGCAGAAGTAAGAAGACCCATCAGTCTAGCAAAGTCGCGTAATTTACATTTATTAAGATTTAGAAATGAATTGATATTATCTTTAATTTTATTTATTTTTGATGAGGGTAATTTTAATTGCATACTTTTCGAATTAAATATAAATCCTAGAAATTTGCAACTGGTACTAGGGATCAAGGAACTTTTTTCATAATTAATAAGAAAATCAAGCTTTTCTAATGTAGAAACCGTTAAATTAACATTTTGACAACATTCATTGTATGTTTTTCCGAAACAGAGGCTATCATCTTAGTAACAACAAGAGAGGTACTTCTCGTTTCTGAGGTATTCATATACCGGTTTAAGAATTTTTGTAAAGACGTACGGTGAGCTCGATAACCCAAAACAAAACATAAGCAATTAAATTCGTATAAAACATCATCTAACATGAACCCGAAGGTATTTTCTATGAGGTTCATAAATGGGAATGAGATAATATGCATTTTTTAAATCAATTGTCGACATATAACAATCATTTGTAATTAACTTTGATGCCGTACGATAATCTTCCATCTTGAAATGGGTTGTTTTTACAAATTCATTTAAACGTTTCAAATTCAAAATAAATCTTTTACTACCGTCAGGCTTAGGTATTAAAAATACGCTAGATATGAATTCGTCAGGGTGATGTTTACATATTGAAATTGCGTTTATTTCCAATAGTTTTTTAATAGATTTATTATAATCAAATCTCTCTTGCTCTGATTTTGAATACACTGAAGTAGGATCGTGACAAATTGGAGGAGATAAAAATGGTATCTTTTAACCCTGTGTCCACGATAAGATAATAGGATCATTAGTGATATCAGCCCAGGCTGCTGTGAAGTGCTGCAAGCGGCCAGCGTATGTTACCTCGTGGTCTATTGTCTCCGCTGGTATCTCCGCGTAGGGGTGCGCTCGCGCTCGTGCTGGCGCTCCCGGGCCCGGTAGCGGGTGTTGTACCTGCTGGCGGGCGCCGCCGCCGCGGGCCGCGCTGCTGCTCGAGGTCGCCCCGCATCCGACTTGTTGTTGTAATTCATCTTCCGATACGGGGTGTTGTAGTTTAAATTACCCTTCTGTTGATATCTGTTTTTCTTAATAAAATTTGCTTTATTAAATGGATTATATGGTTTCTGTGTGTTTTTTAATGTATCTCCTGATTTTTGTACAGTCTGCGAAGCTTTTAGTTTTTCTGACACGTTCTCGCCAAATAAAAATGCATCCCTTTCAGTATTAATCAAAGTATCCTTTAAATCGGTGTTTATAGCGGAAATTACAAAATTTCGTCTAATTTTTGTTTCTGTAAAATGGGAATCGCACAGAACACGACATGCGTCGCTTATAGGCTTCAGTATGTCAGGAGATGCCGATTTTTGTTTTATTAGGATATCCATAGCTTGCGAGAGTGCGGATAACGCAAGAGCTATTTGTTTTTGTCTAATCATTAAAGAGGTATCTCTCTTTACCAAGGCTTCAGGTAACGCTGCTTTTGCTTCAGGGTTCAAGATGGGAGGAACTAACAAAGTGCAATTGCTAGGTATTAAGTATTCTTCAGTTAACTTGTCCTTAACTTCTTTTTGTGACCCTTTGCTTAATACTTCCTGCCATCTAGAAGCTACGTCCTTGTGAATGCCTTTTCCTAAAGGTGCATCTACTTTTGGAGCATCGCCCAGTAAATTGAGGATATCCTCGTCCAATTCTACGTCCTCGAGCGAGGTCGGTGTGGGCTCCGCAGGTTGGGCGGGCTGCGCGGGCTCTGCTGGCTGCGCGGGCTCTGCTGGCTGCGCGGGCCCTGCTGGCTGTGCGGGCTCAGGTACATTAGGTACATACTGATGTGGCGCAGACGACGGGCCTGGCTGAGGAGATGTTGGGCGCACAGGCTCGTGGCTGGGCGGCGCAGCAGCTGTAGGCTCCTGGTGCGATGATCCCGGAACACTCGGGACAGGTGAAGCGCACTGTTGTACCCTCTGACTCCATGAGGCTCGACGTGAAGCACGTGGGTCATTGTCCGCCATAACAGACCCGTTTTCGCCTGTTTCGAACAAAAAACGTTTATTGAAACGTGTGCAGCTACATGTTTAGCTTGTTTTTTGTAACAGAGATAACCCAGGATAGTTTCTCGCATTACATTTAACTTTTTTCAACAATAGTGTTGTGGTTCTTTGAATTTCGACAGAGACAACCCAGGATAGTAGCTCGCATCGATTTTTAACGTGACAGTAACAGCCCAATCTTAGCAGTACGCATCACTTTTTATAATTCCACGTGTCTTTTAAACTTACCGTTGCTATCATCATCTGATGAGCCTGGCATTGTTATGCGGCGCCGAGACCTCTGCCAAAGTTTGCGCTGCAATTTCTTGATTTTATTTCGAATATCTTCTTCATCATCGATGTCTCTTCGTGTCCTCTTTATATTGATGGTTGACAAGTGTTGCGTGACGTGCGAAGGCTTGAGCACGGAACCGTTGAATGATTGAAAAATGGCGGTTGAGGGACCTACCATAATGCTGGAGGAGGGGATGGGAGCAAGTTTTTTAGTGTTGCCAGTAAAAAAATATGAAAAAGACTTTAAAAAACGTGCAAGGCTAATGCGTGGGCGCGTAACTAGGTACAATATGTAAACAATAAATCGCAAAGAATGAAGTTGCGAAATATAATGTCGTAATGAGCGCGTTGAGCGAGTGAGCGACGTTCATCACTTGTATGAGGGCGCCGTCAGTAAGAATAGATACAGGTCTGCCCCGCTGGATGGCGACTTCGACATGGTCAGCGTCCTTAATTCTATACCCTATGCTGGATGGCAGGTAGTGTTCCTGTGTGTTCCAAGAAGTTAGAGTCAATTCACGGTTGCTGCCTCGGGCGTGCACATGATCTGATGCAGTCGGAAAGTCGCCCAACTTCATACTTGCAGAACCGCTCATAGGTAATGGGGCCTGGAAGGTCGACTTAAAAAGAGAGGAGGAGACTTGGTCCCCCTGGACCCCAAGATATGCTTAGAGTTGTTGGGCCATGGTACTCAGTAACGTTAGACAGTGGCCTTGCATATTCGCTCAAGAAGGTTGTTCTGTCTTTCAGTTCAGGAGTCGTGTCTGCGCTGTTCAGTATGATGGAGACGATGCAGAGCACAATAACCAAGACGAGCAAGACAATGACGGCGATGATCTTTTGCTCCTTGGTGACGGCGTTCCTCTCCGTCAAGTCCAGCTCGGAGCCACTTGGGCTCGACATTGTAGTCCGGGACGTGTTGCTACTTATGGTGTAGCAAAACCGTATCATAGATCTCTTCTCAGATGCAGTGGTTGCCGTGCTAGGTCCTCTCTGCGTTACCTCCTCATGCGTTTATACGCATAGTTAATAGGAGAGGCCTACGTCCAGCAGTGGACTATCATAGGCTGATGATGTGTGTAATGAGCGCGTGATCCAAATTAATCTTACGCAGCTCGGAAGCAACATACTGCCCATAAACATCGAAATCGTCTTTTACTAAGCTATCGTTCATTGTTATTTTAGAATCTAACAGTATTTCATAGGCCTCATCTATTTTATAGATGGTCTCGGTCTCTTTTTTTAAATCTTATTGTTCAGATTACCGCGATCACCTTGTGAATTCGAGGCTTTGATCATCCGCACTATCTTGCGAATCTTGATTTGCTGTCTGAAAAAAAAATCGTTTGATTACAGAGACCAGGCACTTCAGAACAGTGGAAAATAAATCCGGAATTTTCCAAATTGCGTGGGTGCGATTAATGGGAAGCATTACTACTTATATTAGCACCTTCTAATTCTGGCAGTGATTATTTTTATTATAAAGGACATTTCAGTATTGTATTACTGGCAATTGTAGATGCAAATTATAATTTGATTTACGTAAACTGTGGTGCCAAAGGCAAATCTTCTGACAGTGGAGTCTATCAAGAAACAATATTTTATGAGAAATCAAATGAGAGCAACTTAGATTTACCCCACCTAAGCCGATAGCAGAAAACGGACATAGTTTACCATTTGTATTCGTTGGTGATACTGATAGTGAATTTGCGCCGAGTTAAAATATGATGAAACTCTACCCTGTATGCTTGGCACATGATTGGCGCGACATTCTCGTTGCGAGATAGTATATCCGTCCCTCTTTCGTTAATATAGCTAGTAAAGGATGGGAGATCTATATCGCGGCCACATACTGTCGCACCAATCATGTGCTAAGCCTGCTGGAATTTATGGACGAGGGTATATAAAACGGATTTAATTACCGACTTTCTAGATGCCGCAGAATTGTCGAAAACGTATTTGGGGTGATGTCTGTCGTATTCAGAAATTTACGACGTCCGATCGAACTCGATCCTAAAAACGCTGAACATGCAGTTACAACATCTGTTTTTATAAGCCGTTGTATAATTACTAGAAGTTTTAAAATATCTGGCTCGGGTTTCAAAAGCTTGTTTACTTTGGCATGCCACCCCTCCATCGGATTATTCGTGCGATTAAACTGCCCGTAGCATGTCCAACGACCAACGTACATTGATGTAGGATTCATCCAGTTCTCATAAAAGTATGAATTGAATGTATCTGCAATTGTCGTTGCAACCTTAGCCTCTAAAGCGTACAGCCACGCGTCTAATAACTGTTGAAATGACTCAACTATACTACATCCTAAATGGGCTGAGTTAACTCTTTACCTATTGACAGAAGTTAATTGAGCCCGCGGGCTGAGTTGTCCTTATACCCATAGACAGTGGTTAATATATCCCGCGGGATGACTTGACCGATTGGCCGTTTCCCCTAACATAAACAGTAGTGGCCAACTGAGCCCGCGGGCTGAGCGGCGTGCGGGCCGAGTTGCCTCTGAAGCCGCCTTTTCGTTTCTGATTTTATTTTAGCTGAAGGAGTCGTCAAGGTTTGTTCTGACAAATGCAAGATGTTATCATATTTTCTTTTCAATATATTATCTTCATTTTCACTTTCTATGTAGTTCGACATGGATGAGTGATCGCAAAACTGGATACTGTGAAGTTTCTTCAATAAGAGCACTCTGCGGTACAAACCTTTATCTTCAAAAACGTTAGCTAGCTTCTGCCAGGCTTCTGTTGGCGTTGCGACATTACGGACATACTGGTAAAGATCTTTAATCAGCAAAACACAAATCCGTAAGGCACGGTTATTTCGGTCAGCATTATCATCGGTTCCCTCGACGGCTTTCCACATACTTTCCAGAGTTAACACGTTCTTCGTGGTAAATTTCCATGTGTGGTAGTTCGACGTACCTTGTAGCTTTTCTATCGCCGACACGTGCCCGGTGAGGTAATTATTTGATGTCATACCAGAGTCCATCTTGCCAATTGTATATTGAAGTTTATAAAGCCCAAGCAATGGTATACGTCGTTAAGTACTTAAAATGCTGGGTTCTCTAAATCTTAAAATTCGCTGCGCTCATAACCTGTGACGGATTGTCACGCAAATTTCTGATTCTCAGTATATCGCCATTGGGATGGAATGCTTGGGCCTTTGTTGGTATATAAACTCCGTACTGTTATGTCAAAATTATTTAATGGTCCACACTTATAATTAGGACATTATTTGTATTTTAATAAATTAATATCTTACATTGTGACAGGTCGTCTCGAGAGCCATTTTGGAAAAAGGGATAGTAGATAACATAGAGTTGCCGCATAGACAACAGATACTTAGTTACTTAAGGGCTATACACACACTCCAACAGTTCAAACAGATGGAAATTAATGAGGGAAATGGCGATGGAACACCAATACTGGTGTTGCTCATGGTCGGAATATTGTTTTCATTCTTGGCTATATCTTTGGGCCATGAGCAGTTGTCTGAGTACTTTGAGGTTTATTGGATTGACAAAGCTGTTTTTTATATTCCGCAAGTTAATCTGAGTGAAAGTTTTCTTGTGGCACTGCATTGTTGTTAATAATACCAGCCTTGCGAAACCCTGCAAAGCAAACTTTTGGATCAACCTGAGCCCAAATTTGGCGAATAAGCTTTGAAAAGTCTTTTTTAGGCAGCACTTCACCTACATGCAATCTCTGCCACTTTGCAAGGGCCTGGTCCCACTTGTCTTCGAAAGACTTATTGACTGCCAAATCCAGTGGATGTAGATTGTCGCTAGTGTGTGCTGGAAGATTCAATATAGTAATATTCGCTTCACGTGTTTTTTCTATAATGTTCAGTCCGACGGTGTGTGTTGAGTGGCCGTCATATATGACTAATATGGGTCGTTTCTGTCCTACGGTTTCGCACAATTGGACTTATTAGGATAAAAATAATAATTGTGACTCGATATGTTGCATTCGATTGTACAAGATCATAATTTTATTATAGGCATCTTTTAAAAATTGCTACAAGAAAACCAAAACCTTACTACGCAAAGTGTTCTAGAATAAGATGCTCGCGGCGTTCAATTCCCAAACGTAGTATAGCCGCCGCGTCGTCCACGTCTTATGCGTCGTTTTCTAGTAGGTCTTGCGGATCCACTTCTTGCTTTAGTTCCACCCTGCAACAAATTAAAAATATTCAATACATTCAACATTTTAAGTATAAACACAATACAACTAACTATATGTAAGTATTTACCTATAGTATTTCTTAATATTATAAATGGTGCGACAAGCGTATATAATGCTACACGCCTTTTCTGAAGCGTAGGAGAGGCGCCGGTCTAAGCCCAAGCATCGCAAGGAGCCCTTGAGGTACCCGTTAGTACGCTCCACTACATTCCGGGCTTGACAGTGCCAGCGCGTGTAGCTGTCTTGCAGCGAGTTTGGGGCCGCATGCAGCAGCTGCGTCATGAGCAACGGCTCCAGCGGATAGCTGGAATCTCCTGTAGACTTCTTCGCAGTTACGTGTGGGGTGAAGCAGGGTTGCGTCCTAGCACCCACTTTGTTGGCATTTTATTTTTCGGTTGTAGTCCGGGAAGTTTTACTAACTTGCTCCGAAGGTGTTCGCGTCCGATATTGCACAGACGGCCATATTTTTAATCTGGCCAGGTTTCAATCACGCACCAAAGTCTCATACGCAGTGACCACAGAGATTATGTCACGCAGAATTGCAGACGACTTGTGCTTTGTGTCTGTCCCCGGACGGCATGAAACCGCTCATGTCCGTTTTTGACGAGTCCTGCCACAATTTGGGTTCAAGATCAGCGTCAAGAAGACTAAAGTGACTTCAGTGGACATTCACGGTCAACGGTCATTGGTCGTCTGGCTGGGCGAGGATCAGCTAAAGCAAGTCGACAAGTTTCGCTACCTGGGGAGTACATCTACGTGCGATCTTGACGCGGAAACTAATAACAGAATCGGGGCTGCAGCCAATACTATCTTTTTCATCTATTACATCCTCAATAACAAATGCGGCGACAAGAGTAGTTATAAATGGTCAATAATTTTTTATCATATCTTTTAGAAATTGATAATGCTAATGTTCGCTCTACTTCACATCCACCGGATTTATTTGACAGAAAAAGTGAGATGGGCAAAACAAAGCGGTTACCTTTAAAATAACTATCAGGTTAAATTACTTATCTACTAATTGTAATATTACACGTATCATAATAAATTGCTAACCTGTATCTCGATGTTGGTAGATAAAAATATTATGCTGAAAGAAGACTTTGTTATTTTTAAAAGTCAATAATTGTACATTTAATTATTTACTAAGAATTACTTGCTTCGTCTGGGAATCGAATCGAACCGACTTAAATGACAAAGTTCATTAATTTCACATCTCAACGCCTGACCTCGGCCATTTGGGCTTTCTTCCCCTCCCACTTCCTTTCCTCACCTTTTATACAATACGTCGATGAGAACAAGTTGCCATCTATCAGGAGCGGCTTGTACTAGATCGCAACCCCATGAACTACTAGCGCCATCTTACACATTTTTGTCGCACTACTACGTCAACATGATTTTGTAGGCAGAGAGACCGCTATAGAATTCTACCACCATGGAACTAATTAAATGCATTTTCAAGTAAATAGGTTGAACTAATAAGGAATTACTGTTTTATTAGTCATATTGTTTCGTAAAAGTAATATATTATTAGTATAAAATAGAATGGTAAAGGTAGTTATTTTTTTTTGTACAATTAAGTAAGTAAGACTCAAGCGAAAAAGTAAATAATAAAATAGGTATAGTTCTAGTCAATAAGTAATGATAGGATAGTTTTATCCTAAAATCATCATTTAAGGAGGGTGAAAAGGGAGTGGAAGTTTGTATGGGGTATTAATAACCACAAAATTTAATTAGGTTTTAATATTTTATTTATTTATATTTTACATCTTTTTAATATATTTATTATTTTTTGCTTGTTTCTTTGCTCCTTTTTTGTGCTTCTTTCCTTTTTATGTCCTCTGGAATATATACTGGGTCCCGTATAGGCATATTCCGAGGACGGCGAGGATCTACTAATTCCGGAAGTATGCAGTCCATATAAAATTTGTTAAGTTTTGTTTCCATTTTTTCGCGCCAAAAATCGTCATCTCTTTTTATGATTTCCACTTTAAGTGGCTCAGTTTCGTTGGCCCACACAGCAAAAATACATCTCGAGCGCTGTGTCACTCCCGACTGGCCTTGAATTTGGTAATACTAGTTGTGGTTTTTGCAGATACTGTACGTTTGGTCCTTGTTCAGCTTCCAAAAAGTATTTTTTTTTCTTTATTGCCCCTTCAATGCCTATTTTGTGCGCAGTTATTGGACATTTGATTTCTACAACGATATCTGTACCACATAACTAGTCGGGAGTGGCGCCTATATACGGGAAAAAATGTACACAGCTGTAAATTTTTTCCCCAAGCTGAGTACTTAATTGGCTTAAAGCCATCGTATCATTACCGCGGCCGTGCTTTATCGATGGCATGTTACATAAGTTTGTAGCCTTGTATAATAAATCTTTTACTGTGTTGGCACTTGGCACAGCTGGTGTCGTCCCGCCTTTTGATAATTTTGCCAAAATTAGATGCCGTCAGAAGAAATCGCCTTAGCTCCATCCAGTCACCGCTTTCGCTCTGGAGCGTGGTACTTTTTTGTATTAGTTCTCTCTGTGTCCGTTTTTGTAACTTCATTAAAAAAAATTCTTTGAGTGTTTCATATGTTGCTTCAGGATGGTCAACTTGAACGCTTCCTTCTCCATAATCTTTACTTACAATATTGTGCTTAAATAATACCCTTTTCGGTTTTCTCACACCTCTGTTATACTCGACCTTTTTTGTTCTTTTTTGATCGAGCCATTTTAATTTCCCCGCTGGACTTTTTCCTGCTATTGACTTATACAGCAAAGATAAAGATTTTCTTTCATTGTACCCAACAACACAGCAGCTGCATGAAGCCGAACTTGGTAGGATTTTTTTTTGGAAAGTTTATTCTTTTTCCGACGACAAATTTGGCAACAATACTATGAAAATTTTCCACTCTGTTGCTATCTACATCATGGATCAAACTTGTGCAGTGGTCAGCAACTGATTGCACCAGAAAGTTGATGTGCTACCACAGTGCACTAGTAAAAAATTCGCTGGTTACTTTTTCTTTATTATGAGTCCATACTTGGGTGCAAAAGTATTCCACATTGACATTTGAATCAGTTGCTAAAGGCTTGAAGTAATTGTTTAGGGTACTAACGCAAAGCCTACAAAGGCTGTCAGGGTTGTTGGGCATCATTGATGAACTACCTTGCTATGTAGCGTCTTTATCTGACTCGTAAGTATCGATGGATGTTGACAGTACCTTTTGGAGTGCAGGGCTTTTAGTTTCAGTGCGATTTATTTTCTTCTTCTTTACACTCTTTGGTAAATTTGAGTCTTTTTTCTTTTTTGGCTTAATTATTTTTTTATCCTTCTTTCTATTTTTAGCTTTACCTAGCTCTTCTGCTTCTTCCGTTGATATGGATTTACCAGGTACGACTGAAAGCTTGCTATTTTGGCCTGTTTTTATCGGTTGGATCTTCTGTTTCGTTGTAGGAACTCAAGAAGTCTGGTATCAAACTGAGGATTATTTTCTTCTTGCACTGTTGGTATTTTTACTTTCACTTTTGAGGGGGTTGAAAGGATATATTCCAGATCCTTCAAATCCTTTTCGCATGTTTGAATCGTTTGCCATGTCAATTTTAGTCATTAACTCCTGCAGTAACTGTGGGAAATAACATTTGTTAATCGAGCTTGCACCGGTGTATGTGACTTTATAATTGGTTAAAATTTCACGCCATTTTCGTTTCATGGGTCCAAAAAACGACACGTCTAACGGTTGAGTTAGGTGAGTGGAATTTTTGGGAAGATAGAGCGTCAGCAATACCGCAAAACATGATTGACACTGCACTTTTGCTGGCATTAATGTCCCTCTCAGGGTGTTTCGTTGAGTGTATACTGTAGGTTCCGAAAATCGTTATTTCCTAATTGCAGTTAATACCATTCGCATTATTTCTCATTTTATATTTTTCTCGTAATCTTCCTTTCCCTATAGCAACTTTAGTCATTCGCATATTTTTCCATTCTTTTTTTTAATGAAAAGCCTATATTCCCGGTATGTTTCGTAACCATTCGCATATTTTTCCATTCTATTTCTTTATGAAAAGCTTATTTTCCCGGTATATTTTGTAACCATTCGCATATTTTTCCATTCAATTTTTTTATCAAAAGCTTATTTTCCCGGTAGGTATGTTTTGTAACCATTCGCATTATTTTCCATACATTTTTTTTATTAATAGCTTAATATCCCTATATGTTTTATGACCAGCCGCATAATTAAATAAATAAATAATAAATATACAAATATACAAGTATTTTTTATAGCAAATAAGTAATAGTAAATACTCTAAGGTAA